>PVJA010002831.1:21612-101904 GCA_004027025.1 Myocastor coypus | reverse complement strand
AAAAAAAAAAAAAAAAAAAAAAAAAGAAATAATAACACAACAGTTCAAAACATGTTAGTAGCACATTCCCAGTAATTGATACAATGCATATTATTATCCTCATAGTGGATATTTAGAGCACAGGATGCAGGCATGATAATTTTTCTAATCATTATTGATACAAAAATTTCTTCTCATTGAACTAAGAGAAAGTAGTTGTATACATAGTCCAATTTTTTTTTTGTGGTACTGGGGATTGAACTCAGGACCCTGCACTTGCCAGGCAGGCCCTTATTCAGCTGAGCTATATCCCTGGCCCTAATATTTTATAATTGTAGTGGGTTATTGGCAGAACTGGCAATATTGTAAGCTATTGATTTAAGCCTTTTACAGCTCAACATACTAATCTAGCTTTATGTTTTATGCCTCATGGTTAAACTTTTCTACTGGGTGGTTAAGGGCAAATTAAAGCAAGACCTGCATAACAAAACATGTAACTTTTGTGTCTCCCAAGGTCAGTCAAATCCCCTCAGGGTTTACCTTGAAACTATGTATAGTGCTTTGTAGAACTGTTGTCATTGTCAGAGTACGGATGAGTCACGGCCATTGCTTGACCAGTACCGGCTAAGTCATGGCCATTGCTTGACCAGTTTGCTCTCTGTGAAAGCCTGAGAGAATGTTTTCTGTCTAGGTGACTCTCCTTAGGCACCCTATACATCATTAGTCCCTTTTCTCTGTGGCCCCAAAATCTCCCTGAACAGAAAATTAGGGACACCACTGAGTTATAGGATGTTACAGCACAAGTTCTCTTATGTCCTGAGTCGTCGCTGACCTTGAAAGGCTAGGGCCAAAATACTAGCTATCCTTGTAGCCCTTCTTTTTCTCTACTTTTTTAAAATCTGTAAACTCACGTCCTTAACTCTCCAGAAGAGAAGCTTAGTGATACTGTTACTCTATAACATAGGTGCTTCAGCTTAACATCACTGTCTTTCTGAATATTAAATGTCTTAGGCTTAACTTAGAATCAGTATTTTCTATCAATCATTGATATTCCAATAAATCCCTATGGAATGTGATAAGAGCAGTTACACATTTTTACACAGAAATTTAGAAATTTAAGCATATACGAAATTGTAGCTGGTCAATCCTATGGCATTTTTCTTTGTCTCTTACTTTCTTTTAATACCTTTTTTTGTTTTCTTGTGAAACAGTCATTTACTTGAAAGAGAGTATAGCAACAACTGAAATTACATTAGAAGCATATATCTAAAAGACCAGAATGACAGGTCTATTCCTGTCATTATTATTATTGTTGTTATTATTATTCCTGGAATAACTTTTGATACTATAATTTCATAAATAAAAAAAGAACTGGTGTTTCAATTATCTAGAAGCAATTTGCTTTCAAAGAGTAAACAAAGCAGCTTAGGTCATTGGAGAATCAAAAAGCAGGTATAATAGATGTTTGAACTCATTAATACTTACTTTGTGGGAGAGCTTAGGGCCTTTGCACTAATCCTAGCCCTTTTTAATTTTTCCATTTTATTTTGAAACAGGTTTTCACTGCAGTACCTTGCTAACTTACCCAGGCTGGGCTTGAACTTGCAATCCTCCTGTCTCAGCCTCTCAACACTGTTGGGATTACAGGAATGTGCCATCATTCCCAGCTATAATTGTATTTATTAAATTAGGTTTTTAGGTGTAGGTTTAATAAAACATTGAAGCCGGGAATGGTGGCACATGCCTGTAATCCCAGCACGTGGGAGTCTGAGGCAGGAGGATTGGTGAGAATTTGAGACCAGCCTGGGCTACAAAACTGAGCTCAAGGCCAGCCTGAACTGTACAGCGAGACCCTGTCTTAAAAAGACCAATCAATCAATCAATCAATCAATCAATAAATAAAACAAGCATTGATCAAAGATAAGAATATGGAACATTTGATCCATTCTTGGAGAAACTGTGAAGTGTATTTGTAAAGTTCTCTAAAGAATTTAGCATCCATCAAAATTTGAACTATATTATCAGAGTTCTGCAGAGAATGATGGAGTAATGTTTACGTTTAACAGCTTTACCTGAAAAGGTATGTTGGGGCTAGGGAGAGAAGCTCGGCAGTTCAAGCACCTGCCCAGTGAGCTTAAGGACCTGGGTTCACAATGTACCACATGCTGTGCTGGCACCCTGCTGGACACAAACCGAGTGATATACACCTGTAATCCCCAGCCTGAGGAGGCTGAGATAGGAGGATCACTACCAGTCTGAGCTGTGTAGCGAGACCCCATACCAAATAAATAAGATTTTTTAAAACTTTAAAAAGGTATGTTGAAGTGAGGAATGATCTTTGTTTCTAAACTGATCTTAGGTGGTAATTTATCTCCTGTTCAGAAAAAGACAAAACCTAGGCTCATTCTCTTATGTAATCATAGTACAGTGGTCAAAATGGAGCAGCTAGCAGTGACACTTCTCTCAGGGAAAGCATACTGCTGTCTCAGTCTTGGGCAATCTTGCCATTTTGAGAGCTGGATAATTATTTTGTAGCGTGTCTCTTAGTTTGAGTTTCTCTGTAAGTTTCATCATAATTACATTCCATGTGCGGCTACTGGGCAGAAGTCTCCCTGAACTTTTTGGGGGAGATTTTGAGATAATGCAAATGTTCTATTACTCTTCAAACTTTCACCCCTTGGTTTTATCATCATTGGTGAATCTTCCTTAATCACATACTGCTAATAAGATTGCCCAGTGGTGTTTTTCTGGTTCCTTTGTTTCTTTTCACTTATCACTGAGCTCCATCTGCTTCAAGGAAGAAATCGCCCTTATTTATTCATGTCAGTAAGACTCATCCTTATTTTATTAAATGTGTTTGGGTGCTATCTTGCAACCATACTCTTGGAATTTTTTGAACAGATGAGAAGCCAGTAAGCCATGCTCCCTTTTGCTTAGGGTGCAGTCTACCACGCAGCGTGTATTTTGTTTTGCAGACTCTCGTAGGTGTATTGGGCATGTTGGAGGAGTGTCCGCATGGCTCCCACTCACACCTGACTTGTTAAGGACTTGATGTTTAGGCAGGCATTTTCAGGTACGTCCTTCCGCATTTAAAAGCTGTGATGTAAAATCTTGATGTCTTTGATCCCAGCAGCTTGGTAGCCCTGCGAAAATGATGTGATGCGCTGCTTTCCGAAGCTGCTTCCTGTTAGCATTTCTGTGATATAAATAGCGATGTATGGATAAATGTTCTTGACTGGAACTTGGAATCAGAAATGTGCGTTCCCACTTCAGTTAGCATGCTGTGTGCTTGCAAAATGGTTCGGTGTTGTATTTTCTTTTCCGTGTGGGTGACCTGAGGCTTGGAGCAGTAAGATCTGGAAGCACCTGTCGGTTAGAGCACCTCCGCCACTCCTGCCCCTTGCGCGTGCTGCACGCCGCCTCCTCCCTGCGCAGCTTGCCCTCCCCCGTCCACAGTTGCGAGCCCCTCCTCTTAGCGGAGCCTCCCGTTGTGCGCGCTCCCGCGAGCTCCTCCCAGCGGCGGAGCCTCTGGGCGCCCGACCCTGAGCTCCTCCTCTCCGCGTAGCCGCCGCTGTGCGGCGCCCGCCCGACAGCTGTTTGCCTTCGGCGCCCCGTCCCGCCCGCCTTGCCCTCGCCCCGCCCCCCAACAACCGTCGCTCTGATTGGTCAGGCGCTTGTCTCTTCTCTCCCCGCAGCCAATCGCGCCGGGTGAGGAGCTCCTAGTCTGGTACAATGGGGAAGACAACCCCGAGATAGCAGCTGCGATTGAGGAAGAGCGAGCCAGCGCCCGGAACAAGCGGAGCTCGCCCAAGAGCCGGAAAGGTAGGATCCGCCGGCCAGCGGACGCCCGCGCCCGATCCGATCCTGCGCCGCGCCCGGCCTGCCCGCCACCCAGTCGCCACCAGCCGGGTCCCGGGCCGGGCGCGGCGCCCGCAGAGTCTCGGTGACCTTTTCCGGACTCGGCCCGCGATCGGCGCGATCCCCGCCCGGCCCGCTGCTGAATCACGGCACCCGCTGCGCTCGGGCTGTTAGCGAACTTGCGTTGGAGCACGGGCGCGTCGTAAAGTGCCCTGGCAGGCCGGGTGCGGGTCTGCCCCGCGGCGTCGGAGTCGGGCCGCGCCGCGCTCGGCCTCCGCCTTCCGGTCTCCTGTCGGCGTGACAGCCGTCCAGCTTTTCGGGCCCGCCGCGTCGGACGAGGACGCGGGAGGGGCCGACTGGAGGAGCTGAAGACCCGGGGGTGGAGGGGAGAGCGGGGCCCGGGGCTTAAGGGCGGCCGCAGGCTTGGGCTTCCCCGAAGATGCTGCCGAGGCGGGGAGGCAGGGGCTTGCTGTTGTGTCGGGCTGACCCAGTTCTCATAGTTTATGATTTATGATGTTTTTGAACAAAAGGCAAAGAAAGTGTAGTCACGCTTAGGAAGAGAGGGAGTCATTTCTGGGCAGGAAAATAGTTTCGTTGGCTATATCATATTTCCAGCTGGCATGCTGATACGTAGTTGGAATTTTTTTAAATAAGAATTTTAATGTTTGCTTGGGACTTTTTATAGGGCCCAGCTACATATATATATATATATATATATATATATATATATATATATATGAATGAAGGTACGATATGGTAGTTTTTAAAAATTACTGCACTTTGTTTGCCTATCTTGGGTCTTGTTTGTTTTATTAGTGCAAATACTTCGAAATTTTATTTTGAAGTACATTTTCCCAATCATCTGAACAGATGGGTCCATTCTTTACCCAGAACATTGGAAAGTGTATTGTGGAAGTCAGACTATAAATAAAATCATAAACTTGATTTGGAGAATTTTAAAAAACAATTTAACATGTAGGCAGAGTCCATTCTGATTGTTCAGTTATGCATTTCTTTTTCCCAGCATAATGAAAATAGAACTAACTCTTCCAGGGGGCCTCTTCGTGACTACAGGTTCTCCTTATTTGTTGAAAGTGATCTAGGTGCTTAGGTCACTAAACTAGCTTTCATTTTGAATCAGATGATCAATCTAGAAAATTCCAGGTCTTGTTTTAACCATTTCAAATCCGTGTTGGAATTTTGTTGATACTAGGCTTAGGGATTGTCTTCAAAATTACTGTAATTCAGTTTACACCTTTATGTAGTATGCAGTTTGTTTGTAAGTAATGTCACCAGCCTTTCCAGGTAAGTCATAATTTGTAAGGGTCTGGAGATTGGGAGACCGGGCTCTACCAGGCCATTAAATATAGTTCGCTCGTATTGGTGGTGTAATAGCAGCCTTGCCTTAAGACTTTGCTCTTTCTGGCACACTTAGAATGTGTTTCACTATGCTTTCTCTTTTATTTAGTCCTTAATTGTTCTACTCACTTAGTTGGATGTAGAGAAAAGCCTGAAAAACTTATTACTGATGACATGAACTCTGTGCTTTTCCACATTATATGCTTATATTTCTGGTTTTTATATTGTTAGCTAATATTTCTTACAAGTAATCCAGCTGTGTTTCTCTCTACTCTGGGAAGCAGAGAACTCACCTAATCAATCCTAGTTTTTAAGAGTTTATTTTCCCAATACTGAATATTGAACCCAGGACCTCTGCACTGAGCTAAGACAGTGTTACCAAGTCAGTAAACTCCCAGGCTGAGCTCAAATTTGTGATACTCCTGCCTCAGCTTCTCAAGAGTGCTAGAATTAACATTCCTGCATCACCATACCCAGTTCTATTTTAAATTTTAATTAAAAGATTTGCATGAGGCTTACAGTCCAGTGTGCCATTCATTTTGGGCTTTCCTGGTGAAGAGTACATTTGCTCTCTGACTTGAAGTTGGGAGAGTTTAAGTAATGAGTTGAACTTTATTTTAGATTAGATACTCTGAAAGCTAATTTATAGCTTGCAAAGCCCCAAAATAGAGAACTTTCTATTTTAACTCAGTGCTATTCAGATCGAATGTGTAACCTCAGACATTTAAATAGTGTGGTTTCCAGGCAGTGACGTCACTTGACTCCGAGGCAATATTAATATTTCTGAAAGCCAGATGTGGGAGACACAGCTGACAGATAGATTGACATTAGGCCGAACTACATTTCACTTACTGAAAAAACAGAGGACTGAATTCTTCACTCTTCAGGACCTCAGCCTCTGTGTGTGCCAGCTGCTGTGCCTGCAGCTGCGTGTTGCGTGTGAGCTCTTTCAGGACTCGTCAGTTGCCGGCATGTCAGAAGGCCCTGGACAGTGAAGAGTCCTGATGTCTTTACATATAACACATTGATAACCCCTTTTCTAGTTTGCTCTCTTTCATGTTAATGAGACTAACATGTAAGGTCCAGCACCTGCCAGGCTCCCCCAGGTGGTCCAGCTCATTGGTAGGTAGGAAGGCTGCAGTAGTTCCTCTTGTGGCACCTGCAGCCTGGGCTGGGGGGAGGCAGTGCACCAGTGTGTCCCCTTGGTCCCTAGATGGTTGGCTGGCAGGTACTACATAGGCCCTCAGTAAGTTAATTGGCAAACAGAGACTCACACCATAGTGTACAGAAGTCAGGGACGTAGTGCTGGGAGAACACAGTTCATACTGTGTCTGACTAAGGACCGTGCAGTTTTGCTGCGGGTCGCAAATGTCTGCATGCCAGGAATTCAACTTGTATCACCACTGTTGTACTCTGCTGTACTTTATATCTGTGCAGCCCCTGTCAGATTGAATTTGCAAAGTTCCTTGGCTAGAACAGGTTAAACTTCAGGTAAAGAAGGGAGGACTTAGCCTTAGGTGTGTTGGGCTGTTATAGTGTGAACTACAGGCAGATGATAAGGCAGCCTAGAAAAAGCCATGGTTATAAGTTTTCATCACCTTTGTAATCTTTGTCCACTATTGGGACTGTGAAAAATGAGACTGAATTTGCTTATCAGCAGTAAACCGTGACCTGAACACTGGTGTTGGGGATGGAGCCCAAGGCTTCTTTTGTGCTGCGCAAGAGTTCTGCCACTGAGCTATGCTCCCAACCCACGCAAGGTCCTTTTTAACCTAAGAAACAGTACCAGCTTCCAGACAGTTCTGTGTCCACCAGGTGTGGGATTCTGGACAAGTCAGTTCACCTTCCTGAGCTTAGTACCCCAAGTCCCAAGATGGGTGCCAGTGGGTGTGATGCCAGCATGTGTGCTGCATACCTTCACCAGGTTGTCAAGGGAGTCAGCACGATGAGGAGGGGGCTTCGTGAAAGTTCTGCCTCTGCTCTTGCTGAGCAGCTACTGAGCTCAGTAGCTTCACCCGCTATATGTTTCTGTATACCACTCCTTCCCACTTGAGCTCCCACGCCAGAGCCTTAGTTCACCTTTCCTGTGGCTGGCTTCTAACCTACTGACCCCGCTGTTCCCGAAAATTAAGAGGGGAGAATTATTTATAGCAGCAAGAAGTTTTATACCTGATAGCTTGATGGTGAAGATAGAAAGTGTATTGTAAAACTAGTAATGACTTACAGAAAGCATAATTGTTTAAGGTCACTTAATAAGGTTCCCATAATCCTTTATAAAGACCTTAAATAGTGCCTGGGAATAGCAACAAGTTTGTAAGTAACTTAGTCCTCACAGAACATCATGAACAGTTTCAGAAGGAAATATTTCACGTTGTCCCCACAGTTAGACTTGTACAAATGAAAAAACTTGGGTGTTTTAATAAGTGAAGCATTTTGAAATTGCACATACTTGAGCACTTTCTCCAAAGCTGCTGAGTAACTCGGCACCTGTGGAGATACAGTTAGTTTAGGGAGGTAAAAGCTCCATGGGTGAGAACTTGGGCTCAGGCAGTTTCACAAGGAAAAGCATCAGCCCAGTAGCGTGGACAGCCAGGACCAGAGCCATCCAGAGGAGGAAAGCCACTGGGGCTTAGGCCTTGGGTGCAGGCAGGGTGGGAGTGGTCCTTGTATAGAAAGGCTGGTAGGATAGGGATGCTCAGGAGCCTGGGGGCTCTGAACAGACCTCAGAAAAATTGAAATCGTCTGATGCTCCCTAGATCCCTGGCAGGTGCCTGTTGAATCTGCACTGGGTACAACCCAAGCGAGAGGCCTGGTTCCTATGGAAAAGCAGCTAGGGGACTGCAGGCCACAGATGAGCAGGCTACGCCTCGCAGTGTATGGCTCAACTTCAGGGAATCCTGCCTTTCTGAGGCTGTGACAGGTATGATACAAGTTATAGTATAGGGCACAGAGCTCTTGAAAGGGCCGCTTGGCATTCTAGGGGCATTTCTGCCTATGTAGAGAGCCTTGTGCATCTCTGGGCATTGTCAGACACCGTGGTACTAATGGCCCTATTGGCAACTCTTTGGCCAGGCTCCTGTATATGCAGCCGGGTTGATTGGGACCATTAGGCTATGTCCACATCAGGCGCTTGACGCTCGCTGCCTGGAGCCTCATGTCTCTGCCATTGCCCCCAGGAGCATATCACTGATGAGTGTTCTGGTCGGTGCACATTGGCTGGATCCTACTAGAGAGCAGGACTGGTTCCTTTAGGTCACAGGGGAGCTCATGAGGAGGACCTTGAGGGAACTTGGGGAATGGAAAGAACAGTGCTTGAGTTGTTCCTCAGAGGGGCATGGGAAGCTGCCGGAAGCTGCTAGGTGGGGAACAGATGCGGACAGGCATCACTGATGGTGGTGTGGATTCTCTGAGACAGAGCATACCTCTGTCTGTCTGTCTGTCTGTCTGTGTCTGTCTGAGACAGAGTCTTGCTGTGCAGTTCAGGCTGGCCTTGAGCTCGCTTTTGTAGCCCAGGCTGGTCTCAGACTCACACTGATCCTTCTGCCTCAGCCTCGCAAGTGCTGGGATTGCAGGCGTGTGCCGCCATGCTTGGCTTCAGAGTGTTTCTATGGACCTGTGCTTGTTAGGATGCTGCTCCCGTGGGGAGCAGTCATTGCTCAAGGTTGGAGAACTTGTCTACGATTACCATGCCAGAGTCACAGCTGAAAGCCAAATGCTCCGTGCCATTTCCCCTTGGACAGCAAGGGTCCAGTGACCAGCATGGGCTCCACTGGAGCTAACGCCTTAGGACGCAGAGCACAGACACACTTCTTGGAGCATGCTCCTGGCCATGCCGAGCAGCTGCAGCCCTGCTCCAGGATCCTTGGCTACCTTGAGTGACAGGCCTGGCTGCGGTGTCTGAGGATGATGACAGGGACCCTGTACGTCCTGCTAGGTTGTCTTGTGCCTGTGGATTTCCAAGGCTCATGTCCCTAGTTGTTTGCAGGCACAGAGCAGAGCGTGGAGCAGATGGAGGACACAGTGTTCCTGGGCTTGCTCAGGGCTTTCAGGCATGTCACGTGGGCCTGCGCAGGCTGAGCCCTGTTTGGTTGGTCATGGTAGGGCCTGTCCCTGTCTCACACGTGGTGCCCCAGTGTGGTAGCTGCTTGCCAGCTTGATTACTCTTGCTGTTGCTGTGCTGAGCTGTTTTTAAAAAGAGATCAAATTGTTTTAGTAGTGGGAGGGAGAGGTTTTATTTATTTATTTATTTGCTTTTATTTTTATTCATGCAGTTTTTTGGTACCAGGGATTGAACTTGGGACCTTGTGCTTGCCAGGCAGGTGTGTATGCCTCTGAGCTATCTCCCTGCCCTCCGCCCCTTTTATTTTTAATTCTGCTTTTGTCAGTGGCTACAGGTTTTACTTCAAAAGTTGGTCCATATATTTCTCTTGTTTCTTTGATTCTTAATCTATGTCAGTCACCTTGTTGTGGGGAAATTAATGTGGGTTAAAAGTAACATATTCCAACATATTTTTCAGAATTTTCTACTGTATTTTAGTGAGTAAATTTACAAAATCATACTAAGTGCTGTGATGGAAAAATTCTTTCAAATATAACTGAGTATAGTGAGAGCTATCCTATAATCTGACTATTCTGTGGTTTTCCCTCTGATCTCCTGTCCATTATAATTTGAAAGGTAAGACTTGCACGCTGCCAGAAAAGGTTTGTCTATGATGACGTTTTTCATATGTAACAAACAGGACCCTTATAATAAATTCAAAACAGTTTAGTTGGGTTTTTGAAAATCCACCTGTAATTTCAAAGTTAAAAAAAAAAAAGTTTGTTTTCTTCCATAACCATGAATACCAGGTTCTTTTCTAAAATTGTAGTTTTAAATCACTTTTAAAACTCCTGTTGTGTAGGACTGATGCAGTAGCTCAGCAGACTAAGCACCTGCTTAAACAAGTGCAGGAAAGAGGGTTTAATCCTCAGCACCACTTGCCGAGCCAGTGCTGCCCCAGGGTGTGCCGATCCCTCCACCTTAGGTGCGTGCCTATAATCCCAGCTGAGTGACATAGAAACCAAGTCATTTGAAGACACTAACGTGGTTTCTCTGATGAAAAAGATAGATACTAAACCGGGGGGGAGGGTTATAATAACTCAGATTAAGCCCATTTTACACTTTATCAGAATATTTGGCTGAGTTCGTGTATCAGACACAGCTTACCCTGACATGTCCCATGGTTGGACACTTAGTGGCCTTCCCGTCTGTATGTGATAAATCACTTCTTCCTGCTGCTGGTAGCAGTGCGGGCAGCTGCTCTGGTTTCTGGCCCGGTGCTTGGTGCTCCATGCACCACCTTCCCAGATCCTCCGTATGTGAGGGGAAACAGGTTGTGCACGCTGCCCGTGTCAGTGAGGTGCTAGTGGTTCTGCCTAGCATCAACCCAGCTTTGGTTACTGTTGTTTCTGTGTAGTACAGTTGTTCAGTGGATGTCTTTTATTTTTTTTCTTTTTAATCTTTACTAATTAGCCAGACTGAATTTTGACTGCTTGCTGAGGAATTGTGCACATTAATTCTGAATCTTAAGGCAATAATTAGCTGGAGTCTTTGTTACAGGAAAACTACATTATGCTGAGAACTGATACCTATAGTTATTTTTGCTTTGGGGGTTTTGGATTGAGGCAGTGTACCATATATATATATATACACACATACCCTAGATAAGCCCTCCTTCAAAGCATCATTTCTGCTACTTGTGGGTTTTTAAAGGCATGTTTCTTGGTTTAGGCTTCTCATGAATGAGTTCTCTTAGTTTTCGTATTACATTGGCTTCAGCTTTAGAACTACACAAACATAGCAGGACTCCCCCTCCCCCAAGCCCCTCTGCACTCTGGACAGCAGTTGGCCTCGGGGCTCAGGCTCTTCATCTTGTCATGTTTGTGAGTTCTGGGAGTGATCACCTCAGCGTCCTCCCCTGTGGTGGCCTCTTGTGAGAATGAGTGGTTGCTCCACTGGTGGAGGACAGTTGAGTCATGATCACGATGTGGGATTCTCATGGATTTAAAAACTGATCCCAAATGTGGCTCTGTTGTGTGTGTAGACAGTCAAGATAAGTCATGCTTGTTTTTCTCACTGTTTTAGGGTGTGATACAGATACAGGCATGGGGGCCTTTGTTTTGCCAGAGTGCTCACTTGTGGGGAATAGCTTTTTGTCAATGCGCACCCCTTAAAGGATGGGCTGTGTGAGCTGTTTGAAGCAACACCTTAAGAGGTCTCCTCTGCTGATGCAGCTGTCTGGTCCTAGCTGCTTGACTCATTCCACCAGAAGAAGGGTGTCAGAGCACAGCAGAAGGGGAGAAGGGTTGTCCTAACCTGTTCTGCGTGTTGTCTTCCTAATGAGCAGCGGAGTTTCTGCCTGTGTTTATCTCCCAACAGAGTCTGTAAGAATTTTTGTGCGTATAAATTTTAAAAAGTCGATTTTACTTGGACTCTGGAATAAAACGTAATGTATTTCTTTGTGCCTGAAAACTTTCCTGAAAGGACTTTATTCAGTTCTTAAAGACACAGTAGGTGGTTGACATCTCGTACCCCCAAAACACAGTAGTAGACACAGGGCTAAACTAGCTGCTATCTGTGTTTTCATGTCTCAAATCTCTTAAACATTTTTCCTTTTTCTCCACAATAATTAGAAGAAAGTAATTTTGCTTAAAAGATTAAAACTCAATGCATATGTTAAGGAAAAAAAGTCCTGAGGGATTATGAAGCAGGAGACAGAAGCATTCTCTGAGTTCTGAAACATTAATTGTAGCTGTTTCCTGTCCTCGTATCTGCGGTTATGATTCTAGGATTGCAAAATATTTTTTGATGGAAGTTTTAATCATTATCTGGTAAGTGTATCATTACTTAAAATACTACATGTTAAAAATGTGTAATGTTTGTTTTAATATACAGAGAATATTTGGATAATTTTAGAGGCAAGAGATTTACACTGATGATAGCTAAAAAAAAAAAGACGCGGTAAATGCCACTTAGGCAAAAATCCCTTTCTTTCTTTCTTTTTTTTTTTAAATTTAAGCTATAGTGATAAACCATCTTTCCTTGTTGTATTTATAATCCTACCTCTTGGTGCAGCCTTCTGTAGGTTTTTAAGACATCACATGCCACAAAAATGAAGGCAAACTGGTTTGTTCGTCTGTGTCTAGATCCTCAAAATGGAATTATGTGCAGTGTCTGGAGTTGGCAGTGCAGCTTAGAATGCACCATAGTGCCATTTCTGGCCCTTATGTAACATTTCTTGTTGTTTGGCATCTCAGATTGGGTGTTCAGTCATTGGGCAGTTCAACGTGTAGAGTATGCCTCTCTGGTTCTGTTGGCTGGTTTTGTTTTTAATCTGTGGGGTTACTGGAGCCCTTTTTTTATGGGCTAGAGTGACTGCTGACTTCCGATCCCAGTGGAGAAGGTGGATTTCACCGTGAAGATGTTAATGTGGGCCGGGGCGGGTCTGAACTCTATTCCCTGCAATAGGTTTATGCTGTAGGCGATGCTGTAGGGTAATAGTCTCTGTTTGGTTCCTGCCCTCACCACTCTTACTGTTTTTGTCCAGAAGAGAGGTTGCAGTTGGGTAAGACTAACACAAAAGTTGCTTTCCCTCTCACGGGCTAAATAGAGTATCACACTGTCAATTGTTGAGATTTGATTGGAATTTTTATACAGAGGCTTAAATTGCATACTGCTTTGTCTTAAAAACTTTATTAGCTGCTAATTGTACTTTCATGCAAACTATCTTTTCTGTGTTAAATGGCATATAGGATTTTAATAATACCAAATTTGAGTGGTAAACTTTAATGTCTGTTCGGAGTTATAATTCTGTCAAAAGTATAATAAATTCATAAGTTTAGGATAAGAAAATAGAAGTTACTATATGTCACGATAAATTCATGGTTACAGTAGTACAGAAGGTATTAAAAAGCAATGCTGAACTTCATGATCCTTTTAAGTTTTGGAGATATGTTTCTGTTAATCTCATGGGTCATTGTTAAAAAGTATGCAGAATGACACTCCATTGATATTATAATTATATATGTATATAAATGTATGTAAACTTCCATTACACATCTATGTTTATATACCCTAAAATTTTAGGTAGAATTACACCGTGCAGGCTTGTACGTAGAATACACACCGACAGTGCTTTGCAGGTGGTGGCTTGTTTAAGATGAGCCTGAAATAAGTGTGTGTGTTCAGTGAGGTGAGGAGAGACGGTAGCTCAGCCGTATCTTGATGTTAGGACAAAAATGGTATTCACTGTGGTACACTATAGCTGTGGAACTGAGAGGCCAGATTCAGGCAGCCACCAGATTGTGGCTTTCCATGGTTACATGGGTACTCATTTCAGTCAAGTTGTAAAGTGAGTACAGGACCTGCCCTGCAATGTTATTTTGAGTAGCCAGAATCTTACAGAAATGTTCCTGGCCCAACAGCCTTTGTGTATCTCCTTGTAGTGGGTCACACCAGCAAGACTGCCCTGTGATGGCTTTGACTTGTCATCAGACTTGTGTAGAGTGGACCGTTTTAGCATCTTCTGACACGCTCTTGTAAAAACCCAGCTATTTTACTTCAATATGTGGAATGAATAACATTACAGTTAGGTAAGAGGAAGGGACTTCTTTGGATCTGTAACTAGAGATCATGGTATGCAAAAATTCCCCTTGTTTCATTTGTTGCCCAAAGCAGCACACTTAACGCCTGTACAGGTTGGTGGGCCAGGTGAGGCTAAGGATGAGCAGCGAGCATGTCTGCCTGCAGCCCAAAAGAAGAGCTTCCAATTGTTTACTGGTTCATGCCACTCTGGCTCGGCTGTAGTGTCAGGGCCAGAT
Source organism: Myocastor coypus (assembly GCA_004027025.1). NCBI lineage: Eukaryota > Metazoa > Chordata > Mammalia > Rodentia > Myocastoridae > Myocastor > Myocastor coypus. Next base: position 87,849 of record PVJA010002831.1, on the reverse strand, counting down.
TTTGTTGTGTTGTTTGAGAGATGGTCTTTCTTTTTAACTCAGGCTTGTCTTGAACATACTGTGTAGCATAGGCCTCACCCATGGTCCTCCTGCCTTAGCCTTCCAAGAGCTGGCTGGGATTACAGATGTGTGCCTCTACGCCTGGTTTATAGGTGTATTTTATGTAGGTAATGCTTTGGATATGTTCTCTTAGGTATTAAGAATCAAGGTTACCATATGGAGGCACATGTAAGGCACTTTGACAAAATTCTGTACATTTTTTCTGGATGCGACATTGAGGAAAAGCAGAAGCACGAAAGAACCATCCTCCCCCCCCCCCCACGGGAAATCGTTAGTTAGCCATACCAGTTTTAGGGAAGCTAATGTTGTGATTCTCGGTGAGGAATCTCTATTGAACATTCAAAGAAGTGGGATTTTTTTCAGGGATCACGTAGGTGTATTTGTATGGATGCATAGCACCTCCCTGGCTTTAATAACAGGAGGCTCAAAGTCCCCAGTGTTGCCTTTCATACGTGTGAGTCCGTGGTGACTATCTGGAGAAGAATCTGAGGTCTCCTTCTTTAAAGATTAAAAACCACTAACTTGAACCTCAATGTTTAATTTTTAACAATTAGGCAGAAATAATTGGTTGGAGCAGTACAGTCACTGAGTTATAGAGTTAGAGTGAATTACATCACAACTTGTACTGTTAAAGCACTGATAATAAGTAACAGAGTTTTCTCTCCTCTCCTGCCCTCATGTCTATAATGATTTCTAGGTGGAGTCCTGTGCTTCCATGTAAGACAAATGAACAAAACAAATGGCTGAATTAGGAAATGTTAGTGGAAGCAGACCGTCATTGTCTTCAGGAGGAGGAACACATGTTGACAATTTAGACTTGCGGGATTCTGCGTTCTGTTAAATAGAATCTGCTGTGGGTACTCTGACATTCGAGTCCTCTGGCATCTGGGCCAGGACCGTGCAGCGTGCTTTATGCGTGCTATCTCATTTTCTCCTCAGCGACAGTATTGGGTCACTGGTGCCAGTGCGTACCCTTGTTTCCCATCTGCCTTGAAGAGAATGATTCCTCATTAATCAAATCATGGCCCAGGGGCTATATAGTAGTTACTTGCCATTTTGGCTTTGTGGGGTTTTTTTTGAGAGTCCGCACTATTCATAGTGCCACCCCAACAGCAAGATGCCAGCCTAATGTCACCCCTCATTGTAGGGACAGGGGGGATACGTGGTCTTGAGGTCCCTGGGAACTCGTGGGAGAGGTAAATGAGTGAGTGGGTTGAGAATGAGGCCCTCTTCCTCTGGAGTGCCCTAGCAAGCACTGGCGCTTTGTGGCCTGGTCCTTCAGAGCCCTTCTGCCTGGCCTCCTTTGTTCCCCGTGGGCTTTACTTTACCCACCATACTGGCACAAGAGAGAAGTGTCAACTGGAACCGCGTAGGGATTAATTCCTGGAGACCAGTGCTGAGGCAGATTCACGTTCCCAGTGGCGGGGTTCTCACCACTAGAGCCTGTTAGGGCTGCTGGGGCCCGGGGTCCTTCCTGGAGTTGCTTTGCTCTTACCCAACTCCACCTGCATATCGCCCTGCCCACCCTCTTCTCTCTTTTCTCCATCTCTATCCCATTCATCCCTTCTTTTTACTTTGAGGGAAATACATCTTTATCACTCAAACCCTGTCCCTTACTCCCTTAGTAGAGTTTTCTGGGGGATGGAGTGGGCTTATATTTTTACAGAGTTAAGCAACTGCAGTTTTATTTTTATTTTTTTTAAGATTTTTTTTTTTATTTTATTTCTCGTCAACCTCCTTTATTTGTTTGTGTTATGGCCGGCTCAGCCTGCCCTGGGCTGGGAGTGCACAGCATGTGGTGCCAGGGATCAAGGAGTGGTCGCAGCACTGGCCTTAAGTTCCTCCATAGGCGCTTTAGACCACTGAGCCATCTCACTGGCCCGCAACTGCAGTTTTAAATTCTTGATGCAGATATCTTTGTAGTAACTTGTTTCTTCTCCTGTGCTTTTAAAGTGTTGAATAGTTAATAAAAAAAAAAAAAAAAACCCAAAGTTACCACAGTACTTCACCATCATTATTCCAGAACCTTTACAGAGTATCAACAAAAAATTATTTTAACAAATAATAAGCAGAGACTACTTGGAATCGTGTGTGCTGTACACTAGGATGTCTGAGAGGGAGATACGTCGCTGCATAGGCCAGTGGAATTTTGCTTTTAGGTAGACATCTGTTAGAAAATTTTGGAATAGAATTTAAATGAAATTTATAATTTAAAACATGAAAAATTAGAATGCATTTTAATTCCTTTAGTGCTTCCTGACTCCGAAAGACAGCCTTAGCAGCGAGCAGTCTGTCAGTGTGACTTTGCTTTGTATTTTACCCTCTGCACATGTGCTCCAAGGTGCTGTCCACTGGAGTGGGGACAGGCCATCCTCGGTATTTGTGTAGAGGCACAGTGATGGGGGGGCTCCAGTTTTTATAAACCTCTGCCAAAATGAAGCATATCCAAGTGCTTACTATGCTTGAATTTTTTAGGACGAGCAAAATAAGAGCTACTGAACAGTACTCACAATTATCACAGTTGACTGCCAGGATCTTGACCCTCAGGTTAATACCAGTAGACACTGAACATGATTGTTTAAATTAGTTATTTAATTTGAATAATGATGACTGTAATAACCACGTATAGTGAAACTAGAAAAAATATGAAGTGTTAGATTTAGGGAAATAGCTCAGTAGAATAAGTGCCTGAGGAGGAGGAGAAGAGGAAAAAGATTGAAGGTTCTAGTAAGAGGTTATGAATATTTTTTGTTATATATACACACACACACACACACACACACACACATATATAGTGTGTGTGAGACAGGCAGACAGATTTGCTGTAAGTCTGATGTTTCTGGGGATCGCAACACCTCCCCCCCCACGCACTGGTTTTACTGAGTGTTGAAGGTAGAGAATGGAGAAAACCTTTGGACAGTACTCTTAGGCAAAGTGAGAAGCAGAAGCCCTTTTCAAGTTGTGTGTTTGTAAAGCTGTGTTAGTGTCACCACAAAAATGCTTTCGGTCATCTTCGTTTCCCCTTTGTGTGTGTTACTTCTTTTGCCAGGTCGTTTGGTCACTAGCTTGCACGGTGCAACCAAGTGTTCATGTTAAGAAGTGTAATGAGGTGGGGGAAAATAGACCCTGAGTAACTACAGTGGTGCCTTTGTTCACAAGCCAAATTGGACAAAAAAGAAACCAACTTGCCCCTTAGGTCAATACTGACCAGACTGTCCAGTGGCCAGCCTAACGGTTGAGTTTGATTTGTTTCTTGTGCAACTGTGTTTATGCTCAGAATCATGAAAAAAGTCTAGTTGGTGAACCCAGGTTCCACTGATGACGTTTTGGGAAGCCACCCAAGAGCATCATGGTCTGTGTCCACTAGGTTCACTTTTAAATTGACATCTGAGGAGTCAGCATAGCTTGATTTTAATGATGTAGTTCGGCTATTGTTCTGGAATTTGGGTATTTCTATATATTAAAGGTTTTAATTCTATTTTGTCTTAGGTTTATGTGTAAAGCTACTTTTGAAAATATTTTGAACTACATTTTGTAGCTAATTCATCAGAATATGGTATTTATAACTTAGCACAGGCTAGCACTGTGGAGATAGTGATAGCTCAGTGGCATAAGCACCTGCCGGGCAAGTGCAAGCACCTGGGTTTCATCCCCAGTGTCTCTCTCTCTCTCTCTCACACACACACACAAAAAAGTTTAGCACAGGCTTTGTGTAAGGACGGGGGTAGCAAGTAAGTCCTCAGTCGAGAGTAACCAGTCTCGTGGGTGCAGTGCTCTGCTCCGATGTAACGTTGCCAAGCACCTGCTGTGTGCACCTTGCAGCCGCTCCAGGTTTTCCTATCTGAATTCATTTCACCCCATCCGGTAACGCTCCCTAAAAACCAAGGGCAGAAATGTAATAGTCAGTTGTTAAACAAAATAGGCTAGCAGTTTACATACGTTTAGAAGTATTTAATGAGCAGGTAAAATCATATAAATGCCACAGGACTTTTTAGGTTCCGAAGACTAAGGACATTCAGTGCTTTCTTAATTTGAATTTGCCAACATTAATTTGGGAAGCCAGTTTTAAGACTTGGAATTACCCTGAAAGCCATTATAAAAGCTTGTTTCAGAAAGTATGTTTCTCTTAAGCTGTGCTCTTTGTAGCCCCCCCCCCCCCCCACACACACACACAAAGGGGAGCAAGCATTTCAGGAATTTATACTGAGATTTGCAGAACTGTGGAATCCAGGACTCCTTCATTGTTTCTATTGGAAGCAAAGTCTGGGGTCCTGTGTTAATACCATAAGCAAGTTAAAACCAGAAGTCTTAACTTTTATAATTTGCCTCTAGGATTAGACAGCTCTTGGTGAGTTTAACTGCAGAAAATGATTTGTGATTATGCCAGAGGAGCTTAGCAGGTTTATTTTACTATCTGGTAAAGTTCAAAATTATTTTAAGTGAGGGGGGGAAAAAGAAAAAAACCTGTAGTACAGTGTAGCCTATTACTTTACTAAAAACCAGCTATTGCGTACAGCTCTTTACAATTTGAGGACAGGGGGGCGACCCTGTGGGCTGGGCTTCTCACTGATCCCCCCTGCTCCTTTCAGCAGTCCCTGCTGACCCTGCCACACCATGTCCCCTGGTGTGACACTAGTGGCTTTTCTGGAAGCCCTTTGGTCACAATGTTTGAGGTATTAGTCTCATTCAGTCCTGCTGTCCATTTCCTGCTTTTCCTTATGATTTTTGGTAACTTGTAGGGTACTGCCGTAAAGCCTGCCTAATGGATATTAAAACGAACATACTTCCTTGTGGAACAACCTGGTTTTGTAATGCCCACGTCCAGCTTTTCCCCTTTCTGCTGCCAAACTGTAGAATGTCAAATCGCCACCAAATATAAAACACCTGATGTGTCACTCCGTGCCTACACTTTTTTTCTTATATTTATCATCATCTGATCATTCTTTAAAATGACTTTCCTGTTACCTATCAGCCCTCCTTCCTGACTTCCGTTAGGACTTGTAGCCTTTGAAAAAACTCTTAAAGAAGTCCAACACACGGGTCCTGGCGGGATGGCTCAGTGGTCTAAAGCGCCTGCTTGGGAAAGCTTGGGAGGCTTCAGGGACCACGGTTCAATCCTCCGCACCACATGCTGCGCCAGCCCTGCCCTCTGGGGGGTGGGCTGAGCCGGCCAAAAAAAGGAGTGAATAAACAGAGGTTCTGAAACAAGAATAAAAATAATAAATAAATTTAAAAAAAAAAAAAAAAAGAAGTCCAACATTTTAAACATGGCTTGGCTTTTTTTTCAGTTAGGCCTTTTCATCTTGCTCTTGGAATTCAGGCTTGTCTTTGACCCCATGTCCTGAGTGCTGAATCCCATCCGTGGTGACCTACCACCAAGAAGAAGCATCTTCTCTTCAAAAAAGAGTGTGTGAGGGGGCTGGGGAGATAGCTCTGTAGCACAAGTGCCTCCCTGGCAAGAGCAAGGTCGTGAGTTTGAACCCTGGTCCCGCAAAACAAAAACAAAAGTGAGTGTGTGAGATGCACAGGACATCCTTGCATCTCTTTTTTAAAACATAAAGCTTAGAAAGTGTACTGATAGGTTCCTGGGATCACAGGATAGCATGTTGAGTTGGGTGGAACTCGGCTACTGACTTGGTTTGAGATTCGAGACAGTTTGCATGATGAAATGCAGCCCAGGAATGTGCTTGTGCGATTTGAGGAGCTGAGTAGGAGGACCTGGGCCCCACTGGTACACTGTGATTCTCCATTAACTTTTATTTTTGTAGTAGCAAGGACTGTTCACAGTGCCTTGTGCTGCTGGGCGAGCCCGTAGGTCCAGCCCGGGTCCCACCTTTTACTGTAGCCGCTTCCTCACATTATCCCGTGTCCACCTGCTCCCTGAGCTCCTGTGCCCTCTTGATGACAAGCATTTGTTGAAGCCTTTGCTCTGCCTAGTGTGAAAGCTTTCAGATTTCTCATGGAAATTGCAGGAATGACAGGCCATCACACTGTCACCTGTGAACAGGAAACTGCTCCAAGGAAAGTGACAAAACACTGCATTTGTTGTTAGGAGGTAGTGGAAACCCTGGATAGTGGCATTGTGTGGAATGGGGAGGGTTCCGTTGCAGGAAGAGCCAGCTGAGCCATGAGGACCAGCCATAGCAGACCCAGCCCACCCTCAGGGGCTTGGTGGTGAGCCTGTTCAGGGCTGCCCATGTCTTTGACTTTCCAGGGCATAATCGTAGAACTCCACGAGGTGGGCTGCTGATTGGCCAGCTTCTCCCCATGAAGATCAGGCACCCCTGCCTCCTGTGCTTGCTATTTCATTCTGATGCTCTATTTCGGAGTTGGGTGGCTCCTCAGTGAGGAGGCAGGGCCTGGAGCACTCCCCGAAGTGCTAATGAATTCTGTTAAATCACCAAAGGCACAGCCCTTCATTCTTGGGGTGAACTTTTAATGAAACTTGAGCCAAACTTCTAGAATTTTGCATTCTTTTTGATGCGTGAACATTTTTATGTAGAACATCGTATTCTCCAGAACTTCCTGGTGTTTGTCTAGTTTATTAGAATAGTAGAACATAGTCCAGACGTAGGTTAATTATGTATGTGCTGCCTTAGCAGTGGTGATTTTGCAGCTGGCACCCCAGCTACCAGCATGAAGATACTGTCTGTTGTCTAAGAAGGTAGCCTCAGCGGCTGCACTGAGTCTCTTGCATTCGTGTGTCATTAGTATTACCTAGTGTGAGTCACTCCTGGTACAGATCGGGGTCTGTGCTATTAGCCAGTAATCTGTTTCTGGCATAAAACAAAGTCAAAATGGGAAAGGTGACAAATGTAACATTCCATTTGATCGTTACCCCTTTACTGTAAGTGCAGAAGACGTCTTCATGTATTTTATTTAATATTGCAATTGAGACAATAGATATAAAATATAAAAGATTAGGGATGCTCCATTGTTATTCTTAAGAAATAATTAAGTCTGGCTGCAGAGTTAATGTAGTTTCATGTCGAGGACAGGCAACTCTCGTTTCTGGACTTGGCGTGCCTGCTGGGACTGCTCGCTCCTATAGCAGAAGTAAGCAGCGTGGCTGTCAAGTTACAACGGCTGGCATAGTCCAGGCCCAGTAGTAAGTGTGCTGCGTTGGTCCTAACCGTGGTGACTGCTACAGTGAGAAATGAACTTGCTTTGTACGCGAGAGCCTTGGTGCCGTGGATAGCTGCTGTGTTCCTTCTGCCTCGCCTGCTCGTGTCCGCTCTTGCTCGTGTTTCTTCACCTTCGATTTACAGAGCTCTGTCCTGTCCTTCCCTCGCGCTTTTCTCTGTGCTCGTCTCCATTTCACTTTCCTTGTGTTTCATTCCTGTATCTTTCTTGTCTAGACCAAGTGGAGCAGCCAGCTGGCAGTGGCGCCATGTAGGACCCCCAGGAGCTCAATGGTAAGAGCACTCGTGTACTTGCCAGGCGCCTGCGGTGCCCCTTGCCTCGCAGACAGAAGCTGGGTACACCCCTTGGCTTTGGGAAAGTCCTGCTAGGTTTGGGGTTTTATTTTATTTTTAAAGTTATTGGCATCTAGGTTAGAACTCAGACACAGGAAAGAACTACTGATTGAAGAATATGTAGCCTGTCCCCCCACCTGTCATGGAGACACCAGGCAGCTGGGTAAGCAGGCTCCCTGGTGCTCAGTGCCAGTGGTGTCACAGGCTGATTTGTGCCTCTGTGGCCCCTGCCCCCAGTTTCTCCCACAAACTAATAAGCAGGACAGGTGATATTGGTAATAAGCCTTTCGCTCTGGTCTCAGGCCCTAATGAGAAATCCTTGAAGATGCTTCTGACTAAGGTCAAGGAAATTGTTTCACATCAGTTAATTTCAGTTCCATGTGTGAAGGATCACTGAGTCACTCTAGAGATGTATTATCAGTCACGAAGTCATTTTGCTGATAAATCTAATTGTTTATTATTAGTGTTACCTGAGTGGTTATTGTCACCTTAATAAACACATAGTCTGCCGAGTCCCATATGTCTTTAGGGACTCAAAAACACCAAACATTGTCTCAGCCTGTAGCAATTCCCTCTGTAGGACCTTGTGCTTATCACAGTGGAGGGACAGTTCACTGATGACATCTGGTAGGCAGAGCCCGTAGTGCTCCAAGACACTCCCGGTACCTGACAGACCACCACAACTGGGAGTTACCTGACTCTGGGGGCCGTCATGTACAGTTGAAACTTTGGGGTACCCCACAGCCATCGCAGGCAACATATTCTTGTCCTGAGTCGGGCCAACACAGGAGCCATCCCTCCTCCTGTCTACTCCAGGGGCACTGGGACTTTGCCTTTTAGGTAGTTTTATGGCTACATTTCGAGTATATTATAATGAAAGGTAGTGGTAGAATTCTGCTGTGTTACAGTAAGAGCCTAGAAATCTTGCTTGCATGCAAACCAGTGTGCTCTGTGTTTGTCTGTGACCCACAAACTGGCTTTGTGCCACACAGGGGGCGGGGATCATCAGGTGTATGCAGCGAAGCCAGGTTTAGGCTGCACCTCTCCCTTTTATTTACAGCCATATGAAATAGAAAATAAACAGTCACTAAGTAAAGGCCACATTCCTTGCCTTGCTTGGGTATGCGAGGTGGTACAGATAGAAAACTTTGTGGTTTGGAGTCAGTGAAGAGCGTCGGTGATTCTTAACTCCCTCCCTCCTCTCTCCCTCCCGGTGGCACTGGGGATTAAGTCTAGGCCCTTCCCACTGAACTATATTTCTAGACCTTTCTATTCTGAGGCAAGAGTTTGACTAAGTGGCCCAGGCTGAGTTCAAACTCGTGATTCTCCTGCTTCAGCCCCCAGAGTACTGGGGTTGGCGGGGTGCACATGGTGAGATTTTCTAGGCTCAGCTGGCTGAGCCTCGCTTTTGAATGGAGCCCCTGAGGCTGTCAGGGGCCTGAGTGTGATGAGAGAAGTTGTGGGCTTCCTCAGACTCCACCTCAGCACTGCGCCAGCCCCACGAGTAGGCAGCTAGATGTTTTCTGGACGTGGAGTTTGTCTGTTGTCTGTAGTCCAGCGGCATTCGGACACCACAGGGAGGTGTGTGTCAGGCTGGGGGCAAGAGAACTGGGTACCAGGAGAGAAAACCTACATTTCCTTGTCCCTCCAGAGGCTCTGTCATTTGTAGGATAAATGGTAATGGCTTGACTAAGGAACATGGACCCTGTGGACAGGGGTCTCTGTTTGTGTGTCTCAACCCAGGGGTTCATTTACAGTTCTCTGCCTGGAGACATGAAGCTGCAGTGCAGTGGAACTTTGTACCAGGATGTGGTTCTTGCGAAGTCCACGCTTGTGTCCCAGGCTCCATCTTAACTACGTGTGGGAACAAATGCAAGAGCATGTTGCCAGCAAACTGGGGGACTCGTGTGCACTGTGCTTGCCTGAAAGAAAGCATGCATACACATATCTGTGATCTGTTTACTCGCTGGATGAAGAGGCAGGCCCTTAACATAGCATTCTAGAATTTACTTTTTAAGACTAATAAACTAAACGACCTATTACTAAGGATTTCATGCTTTTTTTCTTTCTCGTTACATCTCTTCAATTTTTCTCCAAAACAGGTGGCGTTTTTCAGGATTTTCACTTGCTTTGTATTGTAATTTCTTGCTCCATTTTTTAAGCGTCTTTTAAGTGTTGCTCCCTTGTCCCTCCCCTCTCTTTCATCTAGTGTCTGCGTTTTAGCTGATTGGGGCCCTCTGTGGTGACTGTCTATTATGGAGAATATAATTTTGCATGTGTTCCAGAAGCTGAGTAGTTTTTCATTTGTGGTTTTATTCCAAGATGTGCATGGCAGGGAACTTCTCCCAGAAGAGGCAGGGCAGCTGGTGGGCTTTGGGGGCTTCCTGTCTGGGGAGAGAGGGCTAGGGAAGCGGAGGGCTCCCAGGGCTGGGTTAGCCCTAGGAGACCAAGCTTTTGAGCCTGTAGTCTGCTTAGCACTGCTTTTGAGTACACTTAGGACTTCGGTTCACTGCTCATCTTCCTAGAGATGGGGGTTGTAATACTCCCTTAGTCACTTGGAATGCAGTCAGTATCTGCTGAATTGTGTCCCTGCAGCTAGCTGCTAATGAGACGCTAAGCTGTGCTGACCCTCAAGTCCCACCCCCCAGGCCTTCTGGTGGCCGCGCTGCCTGGCGGTGAATTATTCAGAACCTCCCTGCCTTGGCCATTGGAGCTGTTGTGCTCATGGTGCCTCGTGCCTCGGCAGCATCTCCGCTTCTGTTGTTTTGCGTTGACAGGTTGAAGTAACCGTGTCTTAACCAGAGTGGCGCCAAGTCACACTGCACAGTATTGCTCTTCTCTAACCTGCTTCTTTCAGTAATTGCCAGATGGTCCCTTGCGCAGCATTGAACTTGGTGTTGGTATTAATGTTCCTTTGAATTTAATATTTTTAACTTTGTGAGACTATATTATCTCTTAATTTAATAGCTGTTGCAATATTGAAGGAATCTAAGCCCAAGCTTCTGAAGGATAAAAAGATTCAAAGATATTTTTTTCTGGCAGGCTTTGAAAATATCTGTGTTCATCATTCATTTCTTTAGGAGTCACAAGTGGTAACTGTTTAGGAATACACAGTTCACTATGATGGGGTTAATAATTGCCTCCTTCGTGAACTCAGAATGATAATGAATGAATAAATGAATCAATGAGTAAGCAAGTGTTGTGTTGCAGGGAAGAAAAAATCCCAGGAAAATAGAAACAAAGGAAACAAACCTCAAGACGTACCGCCGAAGACAAGTGAGCCAGACTTCACACCAGCAAATATGAGAGATTCCGCAGAAGGTGAGCACAGTCCTTGGGATCTGTCTCATGTGGGCAGTATGCTGCCACTTAATTTTGTGTCTCCTGTTGCCTTTCTGGGGGAGATCCAAGAACTACAAAGGGGTCAGAAGTTAGAGGGGTCAAATTCTGGCAAAAATGATGCCTGAGTTTCATGTGTTGAATTGAACCTTCTACATCCTACGTTCCCTTTGCGAAATTATTAAAGAGCCTCCTTATTGAAAAAGGAAATTATTCTGTTTCAGTGAAATGAAACATACTACATGGTAGTAACATTTATCAGGAAAGTACACTTGAAAACCGTCAGTACAAGTGTATGGTGCTAAAGCCCAGCCTGGCAGGGACGTGAGGAGGCTTCTAAGACACTAGCAGTGTCTATTATGAATCTGTGTGGTGGTACTGTGGGGTCATTTCCTCTGTAAACATTTCACCTGGCTATCTACTTAGTGATTTATCCACCTTAACATGGCTTGTACACATTTCATACTTTAGTAAAACATGGACTTGAAAAACACCTTTGAGTTTATTTATGTAACAAAAGATGTGCTTTTATTGCTAGAATTTAAATTGACTTTTTATACTCTGGTTTCTCTGCCGATCGTGCAAATCTTTCACCTTTAAATTAATTTTTTATTTTACATACTTAGTATAGGCCTCACAGTGTCTCACTACACAGATTAGACTCGCAGTGATCCTCCTGTTTTCAGCCTCCCAAGGGCTGGGATTATAGGTGCGCACCATGCCTAGTCTTTAAGTCTAAATCGTTCACTTATCTTTCTGTGTTGCTTGCCACAGGATTAACATACTGGGCCTTTCTTGATACAAGAATTTTTAGAAAGACAGAGTATTCAGGTTCATCAGAGAGACTGCCTGGCTCTGGGCTCCTGGTGGCTGAGCCACCCCTGGGGCTTGGTGTAGAGATGGGGGGGGGGTGTCTTTCACTTGTTAGTGACAGATGTAAGCCAAGCCCTGAGCTTTCTCGAGTGCCGCTCGTGGTAGTATGAATAAGCAGGTTTCAGAATTCAGGCTGCGTCTCTGTCAAGAAGCAGTTGTAGAAGGGGAAAAATCAACGCAAACTTTCACGTGCCTTTTATAGCCCTTTTTATTAGCACCACTTGTGATGATGGCGTTTATAAAGCCTTGTGGTTTTCTTTGCTCTTTTATGAAGCAAGAACAATGGAGTTCACTGGGACCAGGTACAGGTGAGCCCTGGGTGGCCTGGGAAGTCCATGTCATTGATTTAAGACACAAAGAATCAATTGAGGGAGTACAGATCATCCTCGCCTTCATCCCTGAACCTGTCCTTGGGTTCTGTCTGTATCAGCAGTAAAATGCCTCCTGTGCTCGAGGCAGAGTAGAGGAGATGCCCTCATTTCCCAGACCCTGGAAAGCTGAGCTCTGCCTCCTGATACCAGAGTTGAACAGCACAAAGATAACTAGAGAAGTATTACCTTGGTGGCCAAAAAGACAAAAAGAACGTTTTTTCTTAATTCAGAGGGCCTGGGATGTAGCTTAGCAGCACAGTACCTGCCTGGCAAGCACAAGGCCCTGAATTTTATTCCCGATATTTAAGAAAAAAAAAAAAAAAAAAACAGGAAGAAACGACTCTGGACGGTTCCTTTTCTCTACTGCACTGTGATTTCCTGGGAACAGAGGCTTGCTTCTGCCTGCCTAATGTTGGCTCTGTTGTCCAGAGTGAGGTTGGGCCGGTGCAGTGTAGTTGTCAGCCTCCGTGAATGTTCTGCACTGTCCTCAGCAGCTGGACTATTGAAAGTGCCACCAGTTCAGGCTGTCTTGGTGTTCACCGCACCCCTTTCCGTTTAAAACTCAGCAGTCCACTCCAGGTATATGGATGAACTTCGATGTGGGCCGTGCGACTTGGTGCAGTCAAGCCCTGGATCATAGTACCTTTGACCAGTGTTAAGTCTGAGATCATTCACCTGTCGCCAGAAGACTTTATCCCCTGTGTGTCATATACTGTGACAGTGTTCTAGGGAGAAATTTCTGAGCTTCAGAACTAGATTTTCTCTTGCTTATTTTGACTTTGACTTGGGTCCTTGTTAAAAATATATTTGAAAAAGGAGCCCCCATTTTGAGTGGATTTGAAAAAAGAACCTCTGTTTTGAGTGGATTGCCACATTGAATGCCTGGTATCTGGTGTTCTGGAAACCTCATGGAATGTGTGCGCTCTGTTTAGGAGAGAAGGCTGGTTCCGTTTAGAAGCAGGAGCCTCATTGCTACTAAATGTGGTACCTGATGGGGAAAAGTAGCACTGGGATTCCATTGCAGGAGCACATCGCCAGATAGTTGGCGCTTGCGCGGTGCAAGCTCTCACCATATGTTTCGGTCTCAGCAGTAGCCTTTTGTGTCTGGACAGATGGACCAGCCTTTCCTGACTCTCCTGCCTTTTTTCTGTTGCCATCTTTTAGACCATTTTGCCCATCCTAACACCACACCGTCAGTCTCAGTCTCCACATCAGGCAAAGTCCACCTTGCATGACCTTTAGCAGACCCAGTCTCTCTCACAGGACAGAGTCTCCTGCCGTCTTCCGAGCACCTTGACCAGTGTCCGGCACATCCACACAAGTCCACACCCACTTACAGTGTCTTGCATGCACATCTGGTTCCTCCCTGTAGGCTGTTGCTCTGCTGTGGCTGATATGTATGTGCTTCGTGTCCGGCTGCTGAATATTCTCTCTAAAGCCCTCCCTCCTTAGCCCAACCGCATTAGCTGTGCCTCCAGTGTATTTGGGACTACACGTGCTTTATGGGATAGTTGCTTATAGCTTTGGTTAAAATGTTATCCTACTATGTGCTTCTAATTTACCTGCTCAGATGTAGCTGTGGATACAGTGCATACAAGCATGTTATGAGTCAGGGAAGGATAGGTCGCAGTAATCCTGCTTTCTAGTGCTGCATGTAGTATGTACTTAGTACATAGCTGCCAAGTGATTAGGGAAATAACTCCACTTCATTCTCATGCAGATACTGCTTTCCGTCCAGATGCCAGCCCAGTGTGCCCTCCTCTACAGAGTGCCCTGAAAGAGCTGCTCCTTCCATTTTTTATAAACTCCATGAAGCATTTGTTCTCACCATTGCACTGTAGCTGGTGTCACGGGCCCCGGACCTCCCCGTAAACAGTGTTCCATGCTTAGTTTTCATCTTACCCGACGGCCCACTCTGGAAGCAACCACTCAATGTCTTTTTAAAATAGGGTGCCTGGCCTGCAGGCTGCACGGTCGCTCTCCAGAGGCCTCGCTGGCCTTTGCCCACCTTCTCAGTAGTGCAGTGCTCGGTACACAGTGCTGTCTCCTGTCCACATTTTCCGCCCAAGGACCGGGACATTGGTAGGCTCTGCGTCCACCCACTGTGCACATAAAACCTTTATTTGGCCAACGCGTGGTGCACAGTGAACTCCTGCGTGCCTTACTTTTCCTCGCAGCATTCATAGCACAAGCAAGCCTGCTGCTCCTGCGGCCCTACACTTTAGGAATGGGATCATGGCTGTCGTGCAGCTGCTCCCAGTGCCTCCCGATCCCTGCAACCAGTCCACGAGCAGTTTTCTGGCTTTCTTTCAAAAATGCATATCCAGAGTCGAATCGCTTCCGGTCAGCTCTCCCAGCCCTGCCCCCTCTGTCACCACCATGCCTTTCGGGAGCATAGAATAGGCTTCTCTTGTCCATCTGCCACGCTTGTCCACCTAGAGTTTTCCATCTTCCTGATAGCAGCTGTGATTCTGTCGGATACATAGTGTCATTTCTCAGTAAGAACCTTCTGCCAGCTCCCTGTCGTCTCAGGGAAGGCCACCAGCTGTAATGTCTCACGTTAGCAGGTGTCCCTGCTTACCTCTCTGGCCTCATCTGGGCCCTCTTTCCTTGTCTTCCCGCCCCTCCCCCAGTCTCACTGACTTCTCGACTGTCTAGCATGGTGTTGGCCCCGAGCTTATACATTTGCTATGAGAGGACTTCTCTCCCTTAGATATTTTGCATTGCCTTTTTTGCTTGTTTGTTTTTAGGTCTCTACCCAACTTTTTACCTATCTGTTGAGCGCTTCCTCAGCCACCTTTCTCCTGTCACAGCAGGTGGAGCAGGACTTTTCGTTTAGTAAGATACTCCTCAGTTCATAATTTGGTGAAAACTAAGAAGAGGTGATCTCTTCGTAGTGTGTTTGACCTGAAAATCTGAGTATTGTATAAAGTGCCTTAGTTTCTCTGTCAATGGTTTGGTCCCAAAGGAGAGTGATCACTCACTCAAGATGCAGTGTCAAGAATTTAACTTGGTGATACATTCAGCAAGTTCTTTGTTTCAGTTTGGAATCACAAGAAATAGAAGTTTACGGGTAGTCTTCTGAAATTCATGAAGGGATTCCAGCACAGCTATCGGTGCTATAATTCCCAACACAACCGTGATCAATAAAACTTTTTTTTGCATTTTTATTAGTATATATTTGTTATGCAGATTAATGGATTTCCTTTTAGTGGGTTTATACATGCACCGAATATAATTTCATCATTTTCATCCCTGTCAACCCACTGTCCTGTCCTCCTTGGTAGCATTAGCTTTTTGGGGGGTGGTGGATGATTTAATATATATGATATATTTTCAGATTCATGTCTTTATCCCCAAGCTGTGCAATTTCTTTCTTTCTTTCTTTCTCTCTCTCTCTCTCTCTCTCTCTCTCTCTCTCTTTCTCTTTCTTTCTTTCTTTCGTATGTTTTTTGCTTATTGTTGAGACAGGGTCTCCCTGTGGAGCCCAGGCTGGCCTCAAACTCATGACAGTTCCACCTCAGCCTCCCAAGTGCTGGGACACTGGGCAGGTGCCACCATGCCTGGTTTAGATCTATGTATGTCTATACACAGTGATGAGTCTTAAGTGCAGGGCAGGAGTTCTTGTCAGTTGTATGTCCAGAATGTTGCCTGGTGCAAACCAGGTACTCTCTGAATAGTTGTTGAAGGAATGAATGAAGTGGATTCCTAGCCATTTTAACTTATGAATGACTTATATAAAGTGCAATTCATTTGCTGTTAACTGGATTTGTCGCACATCTTAAGTGATGGTAGGCAGAATCATAGGAATTGATGGAGGAGGAGCAGATTTTTGCCCTTACCTCTGTGCTTTTCACTTCCAGGCCCTAAAGAAGAGGAAGCAAGACCTTTGGCTGAAGCGCCTGAACAGCCCCCCACCCCACAGGAGGCCGTCAGCCAGGACGCATTTCCAGAGTTGCAGATCCTTCCCGTTGCCTGCGAACCCCAAGCAGAGCCAGAAGCAAAACAAGAGAAACAAGAAGCTGCAGACTGTGAGGCAAATGACCTGGAGGAAGAAGAGGAGGAAGAGGAGGAGGAGGAAGATGAATTGGAAGAAGGGGAGGAAGAAGCCGACGTGCCCAATGAAAGTTCTGTGAAAGAGCCAGAAATACACTGCGATGAGAAACCAGAGGACTTATTTGAAGACACACAAAGCATTTCAAATGAAGCTCCTGAAGACTCTCCAGAGGTGACTGCAGTCATCAGAATCCCTGAAGCGAAGGAGGAGGTCAATGGTGATGTGTTTGAAGCATTCATGTTTCCATGTCAGCACTGCGAAAGAAAGTTTACCACCAAGCAGGGGTTGGAACGCCACATGCACATCCACATGTCTACAGTCAACCATGCTTTCAAGTGCAAGTACTGCGGGAAGGCGTTTGGCACTCAGATTAACCGGAGACGGCACGAGCGCCGCCACGAAGCAGGGCTGAAGCGAAAGCCCAGCGCAGCGGGGCAGCCGTCTGACGACCTCGCTGGCGGCAAAGCTGCTGCAGAAACTGTTGCTATGCACGATGAGCCGAACCCTCCCCATCTGGGACAGGAATGCCTGGCCCCATGCTCAGAGAAAGCGTCCCAAGAGGTGGCAGCTCCCCCTGTCGTGGAGGAGAATGGGGAAGTGAAGGAATTTCATCCATGCAAATACTGCAAGAAGGTGTTCGGCACGCACACGAACATGAGGCGGCATCAGCGCAGAGTTCATGAACGCCACCTGATTCCCAAGGGCGTCCGGCGGAAAGGCGGCCTCCTCGATGAGCCGCAGCCCCCTGCAGAGCTGGCCCAGCCCGCCCCCAGTGTATACGTACCGAGCACAGAGCCAGAGGAGGAGGGGGATGCAGATGACGTCTACATCATGGACATTTCTAGTAATATCTCGGAAAATTTAAATTACTACATCGATGGCAAAATCCAAACCAACAACAGCACTAGTAACTGTGATGTGATCGAAATGGAAGCCAATTCTGCAGACTTGTACGGCATAAATTGTCTGCTTGCTCCGGTCACAGTGGAAATTACTCAGAATATAAAGACCACGCTGGTCCCTGTAACAGATGAGCTTGCTAAAGAGCCTGCAAGCAGCACCAACTGTGAGGCCAAGAAGCGCAGGACTGCCAGCCCGCCTGTGCTGCCCAAAGTTAAAGCTGAGGCAGACTCTGAGCCCACTGCCCCGTCTTGCTCCTTGACCCTGCCTCTCAGCATCACCACAACAGAGGCCGTGTCTTTCCACAAAGAGAAGAATGTTTACTTGTCGTCGAAGCTCAAGCAGCTTCTTCAAACCCAGGATAAGCTGGCTCCTCCTGCAGGAATTTCAGCATCTGAAGTCCCTAAGTTAGGTCCCATGTGTGTGTCCGCACCCGCATCCATGTTAGCTGTGACCTCTAGCAGGTTTAAGAGGAGGACCAGCTCACCGCCCAGCTCCCCACAGCACAGCCCCGCCCTTCGAGACTTTGGGAAGCCCAGCGATGGGAAAGCTGTGTGGTCAGACGTGGGGCTCACTCCCAAGAAGCCCAAGTTAGAAAGTCGTAGCGACTCGCCCGCCTGGAGTCTGCCCGGGAGAGAGGAAAGAGAGAGTGGGAGCCCTCCGTCCTTTGATGAGTACAAGTTATCCAAAGACTGGGTGGCTAGTTCTGCTTTCAGCAATGTGTGCAACCAGCAGCCCCTGGATTTATCCAGTGGAGTCAAGCAGAAGGCGGAGGGGACCGGCAAGGCCCCTGCCCAGTGGGAGTCTGTGCTAGACCTCAGCGTGCATAGAAAGCCTTGGAGTGACTCTGAAGGCAAGGAGACCAAGGAAAGCCACGCAGCCCAGCCTGCCTGTGGTGCTGTAAAGAAAAAGAAACCAACCACCTGCATGTTGCAAAAGGTTCTTCTCAACGAATATAATGGCATCGACTTACCTGGAGAGAGTACTCCTGAGGCGAACAGGAGCCCAAGCCCTTGCAAATCCCCAGAAGCCCAGCCCGATCCCGACCTTGGGTCTGACTCTCACCTCTCCACCCCTGCTGCCGAATCCCCCCCTGCAGTGTGTCCCTCGTCCCCTAGCCTACAGACGCCCTCTCAGCCCTCCAATCAGCTGCCACCTCTCCTGATCCCTACAGATCCTCCTTCCCCCCCGGCATGTCCCCCTGTGCTAACAGTTGCGACTCCGCCCCCACCCCTCCTTCCAAATGTCCCTCTTCCTACCCCATCTTCCAGCGCATCTCCTCGCCGGTGTTCTTCTCCACTCTCCAATGCAACCGCGCAGTCTCCACTTCCAATTCTCTCCCCAACAGTGTCACCCTCGCCCTCTCCGGCGCCTCCCGGGGAGCCGCTCTTGCCAGCCGCTTCACCTGGGCCTCCAACGCTGTCTTCTTCGTCTTCCTCATCCTCTTCTTCATTCTCATCCTCCTCCTCTTCATCCCCATCACCACCCCCTCTCTCAGCTGTGTCATCTGTGGTGTCCTCTGGTGATAATCTGGAGGCTTCTCTCCCTGCAATCACATTTAAACAGGAGGAAGCAGAGAATGAAAGCCCGAAGCCCAGGGAGGAGCCCCAGTCTGCAGTGGGGCAGGATACTGTTCAGGAAACATTCAGCAAAAACTTCATCTGCAATGTCTGCGAATCCCCTTTTCTCTCCATTAAAGACCTAAGCAAGCATTTGTCTGTCCATGCTGAGGAGTGGCCCTTCAAGTGTGAGTTTTGCGTGCAGCTTTTCAGGGATAAGTCAGATTTGTCAGAACATCGACTTTTGCTGCATGGAGTTGGAAATATCTTTGTGTGTTCTGTTTGTAAAAAAGAGTTTGCTTTCTTGTGCAATTTGCAGCAGCACCAGCGAGATCTGCACCCCGATGAGGTATGTACACACCATGAGTTCGAAAGCGGGACCTTGAGGCCCCAGAACTTCACGGACCCCAGCAAGGCCCAGATGGAGCACATGCCGGGCTTGCCAGAAGATCCTTCGGGAACCGCCAAAGAAGAGGAAGACTTAAACGATTCCTCTGAAGAGCTTTACACCACCATAAAGATAATGGCTTCTGGAATAAAGACGAAAGATCCAGATGTCCGATTGGGTCTCAATCAGCATTACCCAAGCTTTAAGCCACCACCGTTTCAGTACCACCACCGAAACCCCATGGGTATTGGGGTGACAGCCACGAATTTCACCACCCACAATATTCCACAGACTTTCACCACTGCCATTCGCTGCACGAAATGTGGAAAAGGCGTGGACAACATGCCGGAGCTGCACAAGCATATCCTGGCGTGTGCTTCCGCAAGCGACAAGAAGAGGTACACCCCTAAGAAGAACCCGGTACCACTGAAACAAACTGTGCAACCCAAAAACGGAGTGGTGGTTCTAGACAGCTCGGGGAAAAATGCCTTCAGGAGAATGGGGCAGCCCAAAAGGCTGAACTTCAGCGTTGAGCTCAGCAAAATGTCACCAAATAAGCTCAAATTGAGTGCACTGAAGAAAAAAAATCAGCTTGTACAAAAAGCGATCCTTCAAAAAAATAAGTCTGCCAAGCAGAAGGCTGACCTGAAGAACACGTCCGAGGCATCCTCTCACATCTGCCCCTACTGCAACAGAGAGTTCACTTACATCGGGAGCCTGAACAAGCACGCTGCTTTTAGCTGTCCTAAAAAGCCCCTTTCTCCTTCCAAAAGAAAAGTTTCTCATTCAGCCAAGAAAGGTGGACACCCTTCACCTGCGAGTGGTGACAGGAACAGTAACAACCACCGCAGACGGACAGCGGACACGGAGATTAAGATGCAGGGCTCACAGGCACCTTTGGGTAAGACCAGAGCCCGCAGCTCAGGCCCTGCACCCGCCCCGCTCCCCACCTCGTCCTTTAGGTCCAAGCAGAATGTCAGATTCGCAGCTTCTGTCAAGTCCAAGAAACCCAGCTCCTGCTCTCTGAGGAACTCCAGCCCCATCCGAATGGCCAAAGTAGCACACGTGGAGGGGAAGAAGCCCAAAGCCGTGGCCAAAAGCCATTCTGCTCAGCTTGCCAGCAAGCCTTCCCGGAGCCTGCACGTGCGTGTGCAGAAAAGCAAAGCGGTTTTACAGAGCAAGTCAGCTCTGGCGAGCAAGAAAAGAACAGATCGGTTCAGTGTCAAATCTAGAGAACGGAGTGGGGGTCCGATCACCCGGAGCTTCCAGCTGGCCGCCGCTGTGGACCCAAGTGAGAGCAGGAGAGAGGACAGCAGTGCCAAGCAGGAGCTGAAGGACTTCAGGTAAGCGCAGAGGCTGGGGCGGGCCATGGAGAGGCCTGGAGGCTTGCCAGCAAGGGCTGTTAGTATGTTTTTGTTTTGCTTTGTTTTCCTATACAGTTTTGACATGTAAAATAAATAATAACTTGGGTAAGCTGTAGGTATGAAAGAATCACTGGTGTTGCAGCCATAGAAATGAAAGAATGGTTTTCCTTTCAGATTTAGGGCTAACAGTAGAAGCATTTTCTTCAGTAAGGCTAGGTATGACTGAAGTCTGAAACTGTGGGAAAACTCTGGAAAGGGCTCCGTGTGAAGAGATGGAAGTTCTCTCTAAACTTCCCTCATAACTTGGACAATAGCTCATTGTGTTTGGGAGTGGGGCCAGTATTTGAGCTCAGGACCTCGTGCTTGCCAGGCAGGTGCTATTCCCTTTGTCTTTCGTATTACCTCTTATAGGTGACTTCTTAGGTTAAGAGGCCTGGGTACCTTGGCACACAACAGTCCTGTAATCTTCCTCATTTGTTTTGTGTTCTTCCATTGCCAGTGTTTGAATTTCAAAGATTGGCCACGTTGGTCAAAACAGAATTCCTTATTTCTTAAGACCGCCTTGTGTTACTCACCTCCTCTACTTCTGGCCCTGGAGAGGTCAACAGGCCAGGTTTTAGAGGGGAAGAAGAGCGTGAGATGGTGCTCAGAACTGCAGGGAGGCAGGGCCTCGTGGCTGTCTCGGGCAGGTGTGGTCCCCAGGCAGAGCAGCCTTGCTCAGTACGTCTTTCCCCGGTAGTGATGTAGGGCTTGTCTTAGACTGGTGGTGACTGCTCTGAGTCGCTTAGCCTGACTGGTGCATGCCTGGGACTTTTGCATTTCCTGTAACACTTGCAGCTCAGTCTGGGAGAGGGTTCATCATCAGATGGCATTTCTGCAAATCCTTCTAAACTTGTGTTCTTAGAGGACACAGTCTGACCTGGCTTTGGCCTTTCATGGGTCTGATTTGCAGTGCCTTATGTTCTTTTGGTGTTTAAGCAACCAGAATTAGGCGTAGCTGTGGAGCATCCACTATTTAGAGAGCTCATGAGGGCAAAATGTGCTATTGTCACTTTATTATCTGAGAAAGTAAGTCATGGATAAAGATGTAGAGCCTGGCGTGGTAGTGCATACTTACAATCCCTCACTAGGGAGATCAAGGCAGGAGGATTGCTGAGAGCCCAGGGCTGGCCTGGATCATGTAACGAGACCCTATCTCCAAAAATGGGGAAGAGGAAAAGAAAGATGTAAAAAACAGTATTGGCCGAGGCTGATAGGAGTGGCTTATTGTAGAATTAAAATGTCATAATTTTTAAAAGCTACATCTTAAATGTTTTAAAGGACTCAGTTGCCGTAGATGCAGTCATGTAGGCTGGCCCTGGTGAGAGGCTGTCCTGCGGATCCCGCTGGCCTATGTACCTGCCTGTGCTCACCCTGTGTCTCCAGGCTCCGCACCAACCCTGGCTCGCGCATCTGTGTCCTTCCAGACTGCCATGTCTTAACCAGAACAGGCCACCTTCTTCATAGATTGTACTGAGAACATTAGTGTGTCCTGTCTCATGGTTTTTGCTTCTGACATCAGAAAGAATCACTCATGTTAGTACTCAGCAGTATTTGTACAACTTCAGGATAAGCTTTCTTTTTTTTTTTTTTTTTTTGCGGGACCGGGGTTCAAACTCATGACCTTGCACTTGCCAGGCAGGCACTTGTGCCATGGAGCTATCTCTCTAGCCCCAGGATAAGCTTTCATATAAAGAAATTTGAGGTACTGTTAAGCAGAGCCGAGTACACATTTAAGTAAGAAGTGTATTCACTTCACCTCTTCCCCAGTGCTTTGAAGAGCCCTTGAGCCTAGCAAGTGCCGAAGGACCTAAAGAAGAGTGTCTCTCTTCTCTTCTCCAGTTCATTTTTCGCTGCTTTGCTTTGTTTGATACCTAAAAGGGTCATAGTACTGGCGTGAAATTTCTCCTAAAAGGAAGCACAGGAGAATCCAATGAGAATGCGCTGGTGTGGTCCTGCAGGATTGTGGCGTCAGGCATCCCTGGCAGCTAGGCCTCCTTTGGTGAGCTGCTGGAAGTGTGCTGTGGGCACACGGCAGTTAGTCAGGATAACGTGTATATGCGTCTGGTCCCCATTCCCTGTTGTTGTTTTTGACAAGAAAAAAAAAACCCACAGCTGGACTTGGCATTTCCGCTCTGGACATAGGAGCAGGCATGTCATCAGTTGGTTTCGTTCTCCTTATCATAAAGCTAGGACTCAGCTTAAGCTCCCACCCCAGGTATGTCACCCAGTTGTCCTCAATGCTTCACCAGGGCTGCTCCAGCCTCGTGCTCAGTGTACTTGTTGTGCTTGGTTGCACTTGGCCTCCTTTCGGTGCATTTCTACTTGGGGATTTGTTCAGAGATTATTTCAGGACCCAAGAAAAGACCGATCCTACAGTTGAGAAATACCTCTCTTTCTCCCTCACTTCCGGTGCTTTGGTTTGCTTTCTCTGTTGCGCACTGAAGGCCTTGTCACTGTTGAATGGCACGTCCTTTTCCAGCCTTTCACAGTTGTGTTTATGAGTGGTCCTGTGAGCTGGTCCTCAGCACTCGTAAGTTTGTGCATTTATCTGAAAGCTAGTTTAGAATTTGCAAAGAACTGCCCTGAGACTGTAGTAGGGATTTGCTGTTCAACACTGAGAGCTTAGCAGCGTTATCAGCCATTGTGTCATTCAAGATGTCCCATGCGGTAGCTTCCTTAGGACAACGCGGGTTATCCACCATGCTTAGTGTCTGTCTACCTCTCGATGGCCTGCTGCTCCGCGCTGGCAGTCACAGCCTGGCCAAGCTTGCTTGCTGGGGCTGAACATAAATTCATTTCCACAGCTGCAGCAATGCTGTGCACATCCTTGTAAATCCCAGGATATTCTCATATTCTCAGTGCTCTTTGTAGAAAACAGTGTTTTTCTTTTGGTACTCAGCTCCCATTGCAGCCGGTCTAGAAAACTTACACAGAGAGAAGCAGAGCGAAGCGCCAGGCCAGGTTGTCCCTGAGCCCGACCCTCTCTGATGCACCGCTCAGAAATGTCCCTGCTGGCAGTTCTCTCAGAGCCCTTGTTTTGGGGATAGGGTGCCGAGTTCTTTCATAGCTTCAGCGTCATCTGTATGTTGCTGTCTCTTTAACATTTGTCTTACGGTCTCTTCGCCTTTTTCTTTAACATGGTCAGTTCATGCAAGGTTATGTTATGTTGTCATTTATCTTCAGTTTTCTTATTTTCTAGGAACTTCCTGTAGAAAAGTCCCCCAAACAAAACAAACCTTAATTGACTAAAAGATATTGCATGCTCAACTTAGAATAAGCACTACGGCAAAGGATACGAAATCTACCAAGCTTGCAAGACCAGTTGAAGCTGACTCAAAGGTCGTAACATACAGCTGATGGCCTCCAGGCTTCTTGCTGCCCTGGGTAGAGTCAGGCGCCCACTCCTGCACTAGCGCCCACCTGCGCGCTGGGCTCTGGGGTGATTGGCACCCAGAGGCAAGGGCGCTGTCAGTCTGCCTAGATGAACTGGCTGCTCGTCACGGGACTGGAACTCAGATCTGAGTGTGGCCCTTGTCTTTGACACATAGCAGAGAAGGGAATGATTTGATCTTCACCTTGCAAAGCAAGTTCTCTGTTCGGCCCGTTTATTGTGGCTTTCAGGGAGACGTGTTCAGATGCACTCGTTTAAAAACATTTGATCACCACCAGCTCTTGATGCCTTTCTTCTAAATGAACAATAAACAGAGACAGGCAGGTGGCTGATCTCTGACCCCCTCTACCACCACCACCCCCTTTTTTTCTTTTAACTCACAAGCAGATTGCCAGCATAATGGAGAGGAGACCAGACTGGATATGGACTTTCTGTGCCTCTCTTAATGTCATGTTTCCATGTCCAAGTGGGTATTACCCTCTCAGAGTATTATCTGGCACTAACTTGTAACCATTACATTATGAGACAATGTAGCAATGTGTCAGCGCACGGGATCTGTCCCAGGCCCGCACAGATGCGCTGCGCTCCCCACGCAAGTGTCAGTGAATTCACTTGTGGGGTTTCACACTCCAGTCCCACGGAGATGGAAATAAATTGGCCTCTTCCCGTGTCTGTGAGACTTGGTTCTCCACCCGTTTCGTGCCTCCCTCCAAATTAATGACTGAATTGGTGAAAAATGCCTAGGCTTTTTTCATACTGTTTGTTGTTCTCAACTTCAAAAGTAATCTACCTCTTAAAATCTGTAGCTTAATACTTGGCTGGTGAATTTGTGCCAGTTTAACCCTTTCACTATCATTCCCATTTTGTTACATTTCTGTTATGGGGACTTTATGTTGAAATACTGTATAAAGTATTTGTAGCAGTTTTTAAAATAAAGTATTTAAAATTATTTAAATTGTTTTGGACGCTTCAATTGTATTATATATGATTTATGTTTTTTGTTTGTTTGTTTGCATTGTTAATCTGGAGAGTGTTCCTGTACTGAAGCTTGCTGTTAGCTATTTGATTTCTTCTTTTGGAGACTGCGATAAAAGACTATTCTAATGAAAACATTAAAATTTACGATTTGACATACAAAAGGGTTGTTTGTTAATTCTGACCAATGTAGCCTTGAGAGAGAGAGAGGAGTTACTGACAGGAGCTGGGCTTCGCTGCTGCTCCCCGCCTAGCACCAGGTCCATCCTGGGCCCGTCAGATGCGCAACACTTAATGCTGTGGCTGCAGACACAGTAGTTGGGGAAGGGATCTGAATGATGTAACCAATAAAAAACGTTCTGATCACTCACGGGAGGACTGCCTTTGTATGTGCTTGGGAACAGGAGTGGGGAGAGTGGCAGAGGGCAGGTGCCAGTGAAGCAGTGTCGTGTGGCCAGCGCCCACAGGACCTGCCTCTGCTGGGCGCGGCCTGCACATCCACAGATGGGAGTTGTCGCCCTGTGCAGGGCAGCACATGATTGCACAGCAGTGCCAAGAACACCTCGCGAACTCACTTTGCCAAGAGTGAAATAAAGGATTTCATCATCAGGGTCTCAGCTTCCTCTAAGAACAAATCAAAGAAGTTGCACTATTTGCCTTAAAGATTCTTCAAAGTGTGCTGGGTTGTGTTACGGTGAAAGGACGTTCCACGTAAGCAGTGCCTGTAGACCAGCACCTGGCAGTTCTCCTTCCAGTGTCCACTGTTCTTCCCCTGGGCGAGGTGAGCCACGTGCTCACCTTTCTGGCCTCTCAGGATCCTGTGTCAGTGAAGCCCAAGGAGGAGGAGAAGGGTTGGTGGGCACAGCGGTGCCCCGTGGCAGAGGCCGATGCCATGGGGTACAAAGCGCTTGTCTGCAAGCAAACCTGTGCTGCCACCCTGGCCCATCTGCTTGCTGTTCCGCTGTTCTATGGGCCTTCAGTACACAGCATGTCACAAGCACCCTGTGTCCCTCTGCTCTGTTTAGTCATGGGCGAGTACTTGTGCATAGTGGGTCTTCTATAAGAGAAAGCCCACATCAGTGTGGAGCATGGCTGTGTCTCCTGCTCTTTGCGTGGAGCCCTGAAACAACTGTTTACTGAACGGAGGAGTCATCATCTTGCTTCCTGTGATGAGGACGGAGTGACTCCACTTTGGCTGCTTCTGCTTCTTACAGGACTATACTTTTTAGGAATAAAATAGTCTCTGCTGTCTGTCCTGCTCCTGTGATTTCAAAGTACCTCACTGTTGCCCATCATAAATCCCTATCAAGGCTGCCTGTTTGAGTTTGGTTGCTCCAAGTACTTTCTGGCAGAATAATTGTTAGAGTCAACTTACTTAGTTGACTGATGACTTAGTGTATACCAGATTGCGTTCTGGATACTTAGGGTACATCAGTAGACCTAGCCCTCAGTCCCTGTAGTAGCGCCTGGAGTTTACATGTTGTTGAAGCCGCCCCACTTTGTCTCAGTTGCCCAAAGCTAGCCGGAGGTGCTTCTAGCTCCCTGTTTGAGAGCCAACATCTAGATAGCTACAGACCTTCAGTGCCCTGAAGTTACATGCATTAGCGAAATTACAGCTTAATACATTTGAGGCTTCCTTGGGCTTTCGTTTGATAGCAGAACTTTGAATCAATAGCTGTCTTCAAAAAAAAAAAAAAAAAAAAATTCATAAAAGGGAATGTTCATTGAAAATGGGTTAGTGCCCAGATAGCTACGAGCAGTGCTGCCAGGGCAAGGCCCTCAGGACGAGGGTATAAGGAGAACATACTGGGTCTGCTCATTGTCCAGGGCCCAGCAGCATATGGTTTGCCTTCATTAGTACCAGTTTTGTGGATCTTGCTTTGGGCTCTGGTCTCAGGGAGTGTTGTACGCTGGTGCTTTGGGGAGTGATGTTGGAAGGCTTGGAAAAACCCAGGAGCCACAAGCCCCAACTTGCAGCCCTTCGCCTCACGTTCACCGGCAGAGCTTGTCCACGAGTCTGGTTCCCAGGAGCCTGCTGAGGTGGGCGGCAGGCGCCACTGTGTAATCTGCACCTTAAAGTCTGTGCGTAATTTCCATGCACACTTGGGAAGTCAGTTTATATTAGAAAAATTAGCTCTTCGTTGCGGGGAGCATCCGTGCGTTCTCCTTTGAGCCTCGGAGCACCACTTGTGATCCCTGTAATCACCCTGTCAAGTAGGCCCAGTTCTTACTCCTGGTAGCCAGAGGCTGTAGGTTGATCTGGGCACCAGGAGCCTGGGCTGTTCAGAAGCCACTCCCCGAGTTCTGGGCTCGGAACCCTCTGCACCCACCGACAGCAGGGGGAGCAGAGGGCCGGCTGGAGGACCTGAGGCAGTGCCCGCCCTGCCTGTCCTGTGTTCCTTACAAGCTGAGCTGCACTGAGCTCCTTCTCTCCAGTGCCTTGACATCACTCCCACAGGGCTTGCCTTCTAAGCAGGACCCTATGCTTACAAGGTTCTGTGGGATAAAAGTAATAGACCCAGACTGGAGAAGATGACACCCAGGTTACCATTTTAAAACATCAAATGAAAAAAAAAAAAAAAAATGGAGCAGCCCTGGAGAGCTGTGAATGATTGCTACCACCTAACCCTGGTTCTGTCCTCACCTGCTGCCCGTGCGTGTGCTATTTCCTCTCCCAGGAGCGCTGGAAAGGATCTGGTGAGCTCAGTGTGGCTTTGAGTATTTGCTCTGTGCCAGGTGCTGTGCTAAGAAAGCACTTTGGAGCTGTCACACTCTGAGGCCGGTGGCTTTTGTGGGCAGAGAGCAGACAGGAGAAAAGCGATTTGCCCAGAAGTTGCAAGACTCAAGCACAGTTGTGTTTGGGCAGGACCTGTGGCTAGGCTGAGTCCAGTCTTGTTCCTGATGGTGGGGCTGGCCTCCACCCCCTCACAGACCCAGCAGTTGAGCTACCTCCCACTAGCGCGTGAGAGCCATGCATTTCATCCTTAGTAGCCACGCTCACTCTCATCAGGCTCTTTAGTGTTGAAAATGATTCTGAAGAGGGCTCTCACCCAAGCCACCCCAGCACCGCAGAACCTTCCCCTGGCATTCATCCAACCAGACAGTTGGTCTCAGCGTACCGCCCCACCTCATCAAGTACCCTGCTGTATGCCAGTGGTAAATTGTTTCCAAGTACAGGATCAGGCCCTGCAGGGTGCATGTAAGACTTCATATACTTTCTGGATTAAGAATAAGAACTGGCCAAACTTCTCAAGACTTGACGTTAAATTACTTGCTGCGGTCGCAGAAGTTACATTCCATCATGAGCCACTAAACAGGGCTTGGAAATACCTTTATTAGAATAGATTTGTTGATGTGTTGCAGTAATATCGTTCACACATGCTTGTGTTTTCTGCCTCTCTTGCGCCAGCTGGATTTCCGTTCTGATAGTAATACAGAAATCAAGCGGATGTTGCAGTCAACATAAACACTTTATGGAAGACATTAGCACCTAAGCGCGCCTTCCCATGTCCAGGCAACAACCCATGGCAGGAAGCCACGTTCCTAAATGCCCCTTCGATGGCACCTGCTCGAGTTCCTTAGCGAGCAGAGTCCTGGAATGTTGCTCTGGTAATGACCAAATCATCCAGGCCTTCAAGGACAGGTTTCCATTCAGGACAGGGACATCTTTTAAGAACATTTCCGTATCTTTACACAGGAAGCTGCTGTGTAGTGAGTAGTCTGGAGTGCTATTAGCTGCTTAATTTTTTTTTTTTTTTTTTTTTTGTCTTTTTGAGACAGGGTCTTGTTATGCAGTTCAGGCTGGTGTTGAGCTCACTTTTGTAGGCCAGGCTCGTCTCGAACTTGCACCGATCCTCCTGCCTCAGCCTCCCGAGTGCTGGGATTACAGGCGTGCGCCACCACGCCCGGCTTAGCTGCTTAATTTTAGCATTAATTATACATGGGAATTTTCAGCAAGATTCATTTGAAAAAGACCTTAAATTTCCTGTACAGGTAGATGAATAGTGTATTTAAGATTTATAATCCAATTATGACAATTGCAGTTTTTAACTTAAAAACAGTTGCGAGTCAAAGAAATTGGATTTGTCAGTTTTTAATTTTGCCAAAATGCATTTTAATATTGGGTACCAGAATGAAGTTATTTAAAACTCATAGGGAGTCAGTTTGCCTCACAGTAACGTTCCCATCTCACTTTATTTTTATAATCACGACCAAACCTTGCCAGCCCATCTAGAGGGTAGGAACACTTTCAGATGGCTGCTACTTCCAAGCTATTATTGGACTTGTGAATGTAGGAACATTGTCCTCTGGTGATTCAGTGGGTCCACCATTCAGAAAACATCTTTAGACAGTCTGTGAGGATCAGCACGGTGGCAGCTTGAATGTCTCATGACACCCCCTTTTGTGCTAGGACTCTAAGAAGAACTGCAGAGGGAGTTACTACAGTAGTCTGGTTCTTACCCAAGAGGCTTTGCTCTGGGTGCACCATGTGACCTAGCTCATTTTGTTATCTTCCCAACCTGGGGCAGAGCAATGTTCTTATTTGTAGAGAACCCCATTAAGTCAGAGAGGAGTGACATCGCTTAAAGTCTGTTCCAGCACTGTCAGTGGGGATCCCCAAACCCAGATGCCAATCCCAGGGTCACTGTCACTCCACTGTGATCTGAAATCTTCTACTTGG
Organism: Myocastor coypus; assembly: GCA_004027025.1. Taxonomy (NCBI): domain Eukaryota; kingdom Metazoa; phylum Chordata; class Mammalia; order Rodentia; family Myocastoridae; genus Myocastor; species Myocastor coypus. The sequence continues at coordinate 58,374 of PVJA010002831.1, read as the reverse complement.
GTTATAGAGCGCCTCGAATGCAGGTCCTGCCGATGTCATTGCGTAGGTGGTGGTTTTGTGGCAGAGAGATTGAATGGTACAGCAGAAGTAAGTGCTGACTTTGAACTCTCCAGATCTGAGATCCCATTCCCCAGGCTCCCTCTGTAACAGGCCAAGCCTGCTCTTCCTGTGTAAGTGGAGTTACACTTTGCCCTCCCCTTCCCACTGTGGGGCTGTTGAGTAATGTGGCATGTGTTCTAGATGACGTGGCTTTGGTGGCTCTGGCGGTGACTGTTGGAACAACAGACCCCAGAAGGTGTCACTAAGTTACCTGTCAGGGCTTAGTGACCTAGCACAGGTGAGAAGGAGGTGACTGAACTTGGAGGCTGAAGGTCACTGAGAAACTCTTAGGGGAGGATGCTGGAGAAACGTAACACTTGGCAACAACCTTAAAATGGTTCTCAGGAACAGAGAAACATTTTAGAACAGGCAATTACAGCCTGGTCCCTAGTCCTTCCTCACTCTTCTTTAAACCACGTTAAGCTTCCATGCTGTGAAGGATGCCAGCTGGCAGGAGTTGCTTACTGTACCTCTCTTGCCTCTTCGAGCAAGAATTTTGCACACATTGGAACTTCTGTGTTCATAGCCATAGGTAGTACTTGTCCTGTAAATAGTTGGACCATAGCTTTATCCCAGATGTATTCTGGGTCCTTATCTTTTTAAGTTGCTGAATCTCTGGGCACTGTTCGTTTTCTTGTAAAGCGAGATGACCGGTCTGACCACAAAAGAGCATGTGCAAACAACAGACAACATCTGGAGGGCCACAGGTGCTTCCTGATGTAGCAGGTGCCATTAACATTAGCTGCTGTCCTCACATTAGTGAGAGATACACCCTTAAGTCTTGGTTGGAATCCGATGCAAAGTAGTGACTGGCACCCCAGGTGGCTTGTAGGAAATTTTACAACAGCACTGGTTGGAGTGGCCGGAACTTTCCCTCACCATCTCCTGCCTCTGTCCAGAGACAGAGGTCCTAAGTATCTGTCACTCTGCCGGTTCTATCACCAGTGACAATCAGGGATGCTGCTGAGTCTCCGCTGGGTCAGAGCTCCTCATTTACAGATGCCTGGGTTTCCCTGTGGCAGGTTAGAACTAGAGAGAAACCAGCTCTGGAGACAGAGTGGCAGAAGTAGGTGATTCATTTGTGTTCTGTCACTCTGTAACTTCTTCCTCATGGTTTTGAGCTTCAGAACCAAACAAAAATGTCAGAGGCCTAGGTTCAGAGGTAAACTTCATTAGCTCTGTGAAGGTCAAAATGTAGCTGAAGAACCCCCGTTTGCTGAAATAATGTAAGAATGACTATGGAGGGTTTCTCACTAGCCACTTTGAGGGGTTCCATGTATCACCCTAGATCTTTTTAACACCCCTGTAAGCTGAATACTCATGTCCTCCCATGTTATAGTAAGAAGGGACCCAGGGCTCTAACCAGGCAGTCCCTGGCCTCCTGTTCATGAGTGCACCCTGCTTCCAGCTGGCAGGTGTGGGAGGGAGGGCAGTGGCAGTCCATGGTTCCACCACTGCCACAGCTTCTGGGGATCTCTCTAAGGAGTTAAAAAGCAAGGGGACCCCAGTTAGGAAGCAGCTGCCCAGGTGCACGCTCCAGGTCACTGGAAGGAGCTGAGTGATGGAGGTGAGCGGCTGCTGGCCTCGAAGTACGCCACTTGGTGCGCTCATGGAAGTGTCAGTGCGCCCCTCTAGGGGTGCACCCCCCTAGGAGGGGTCCAGGTGCTACCTCGCCCGTGAATCCAAACCTCTTCCTAGAAATGGCTCCAGCCACATCGGGGAGTAAGTTTCTGACTGCCTGTGGCGCAACATAAAGCTGGGTTCTGAGATTGGGTTCATGCCGAGAGAAAAGAGTCCTCCCAAGGGTGTGGGTGCAGAAAGGCAGGTGGTTCGTGGTGCCCAGCACCGCCATTGTCGTCTCGTGGTCCTACCTTCCCTGCTTTTGAACGCCACACTGGCCTTTGCTTCACATTGGCTCGCAGGCCCATGCATCAGCCCGAGTGCTTCCTTTTGGAAGGTAACTCAGGCCCCCAGGACATCCTGTCCCCACCATAGGCTCCAGCAGCTGGGACCGAGAACAAGGCTTTCGGTCCTACTTCGCTCATGGTTTGCCACAGCTCCTGGTTCTTTGCTGGACAAGTGCTTTCTGGACGGGAAAGTATTTGGCGTGATAATAACATTTCCTTTTTCTGTTAAAATCTAAAATGCATGCCTCACACAGGGATTCGTTGGAGCCATTGGCTGGAAGTATAGCTAATCCCTTTCTGGGTGATGGCTTAGAAGAAGCTTTCTGGTTGGAGGTTTGAGCTAAGAAGTGCTGAATCCAGAGACCTTTAGGCAGGTGGCCCCTGTGGAGCTCTGCAGGCGTGTGCAGGTCGTGATGTGGTTCTGAGGCAGCAGCCAGTGAGCCTCCTTGCTGAGCTTCTCTTCCAGAGTCCTTCTGAATCGGTGTAATAGAGTATAACAGTCTGTGGCTAAGAGTTTTTTACTCCCTGAGTTTTGCAATTCTTTGGTGAAATCAAATCTATGCTAACTTTGCTTTGGTCCAGAAGCCAACAGTTTTGCTCTATCTCGATTTATTTGTGTCACATCATAGTTGAAATACGTGCAATGGTAAATTAATTCTTCATCATTACTGGCGATGTTTCTAGCTTTTAAAAAATAGTTTGTAAAAGTACCGATGGGACCTGGGACCGCTTCATGCCGGCCAAGAGTAAAGTGTTCATTAAGTTCACTCTGAACTGCGTCTGGCACACAAATAGCCAAGGGAGGGTTTGCACTTTCAGTGTGAATAGTCTTGATCTCGGCTGGAGAGGGCACCGTTCTCCCGGTGTATGTGCTGCTCCCACGACCTGTTCTCTCGATGTTTCACCTGCCTCAGAATCACCTGAGCAGCTTATTAAACATTTCAGACCTATCTATCAAACCATGATTTCTGGGACAAGACTTAAAATCTTCATTGTGTCCGATTCACATGTGAGCTTAGCCAGACCTCAGAGTTCTCTCTGAGGAAAAAAACAAAACAAAACAAAATGACATGGATTACCCATCTGGTTCATTTGCTTTCAGTTTTAAATTGTGTTTTCTTTGTGTAGTTACAATGTCTCTGATGTGGCTATAGCACTTTCAGCTGTCAGAGTGCCATCACCTTTACCTTATCTTCCTTACCCCTTGCAACCATCCAGTGACACACAGACTAGGGCAACTCCAGAGACCGGAGTTGAGGACTCACCGGTGTCTTGCCGCCCCGTGTGTCTTTCTGCGGAGGAAGTCTGAGTCTGGTGCTTTGTCAGGGTGAGCCTGGTGCGACAGTGCCAGCCGGGTGACCCAACACACTCCCCCAGCCCCGGCTGGTGCACCAACCCCTAGCGCATGCGAAAAAGATGATGCAGTCGTGAGGGACGGTAGAGCCCGGCAAACTCCAGTCCACTTCCGAGACTTCCCTACGTGATGCTGACTCGTGACATTCTGGGTTCAGTGGACTCTTGGGGCAGCTGATCACTGACCACTGAGTACAGAGCATTGCTTCAGTAAATAAAGTCAAGTTGAAAGAAAAGGATCGGTTCTGTGATGATAGCTAATTATAATCAATATCAAATAGTTGCTATGTTAGGGCATACGTAGTAGTCCTTCGGATAAAGGAAGCGTAGCAACAGCCAATCAGTAAGCCGCAGAGACCAGAGCAAGACGGTGGCTCAACCACTTAGCTGCATTCTAAGCTGGACCGCACGGCAGAGCTCTGAGTCCTCCTGGGCTCTGACAATAACTGAACATTGTGAACGTCATAGAGTACAACTACTCAAGCACTTCCGACTTGGGGGCTTTGTTTTCCCAATTTCTGGACCCTCCCTCCCTTTGGCACCTGCATTCATTCTGTATCCCAACACCTAACAGGTCCTGAAGACCCCCTCTGGTAGAGCCATGCAGACCACATGGTGTCAGATGATTGAGTGTCCTCTCAGCTCTTAGGTTCAAAGTAATGAAGGCCGTGTTGTTAGCTCTTCAGCATCAGGTAGCTTCCCATTGCCATCTGCCCTTGATTGGGTTATGTTGTTTTCGTTTTATTTTTTTGGTAGGACTGGGGTTCAAACTTATGACCTTGCACTTGCCAGGCAGGCACTTGTGCCACAGAGCTATGTCCCCAGCCCCTGATTGGGTTATGTTGAACAAAGCTTTTCCCTAAACTGCATGGGCCGCCCAGTGCCACTGTGATTTCTCCACAGTCCTCCTGCGCCCCACGAAGCAGACCTACTGAGCAGGGTGATCCAGCTAATGAATCCTGAGGGTAACAGAACTGGCCATGCAGATGAGGGGAGCATAGTCACGTGGTCCTGGGCGTGCACAGAGGCTAAGGAAGAATCCACAGAACATCTTGCAGAGCACAAGGTCCGGGAGGGTTAGGTGATCACAGATACCCTTCTGGACTTGGTTCCGATGCCCAATGTGGATGATGTGACCCAGCTGAAACTCAGCCCATGCAGTCATGGTGGGCCTTGAAGTCCTGACCACCCTCCCCAGGAGAGCCTAGTCTGACGTTCCCAGCAGCCTAGTTACTGCATGTCCGAGGTCAACTGTATTTTTTCCCAGACGTGTTTAGGCCGCTCACATGTATTGTATGTGTATGATTTTGTTAGAAGCTATCTTCATAGCTTCTATGATGGCAGCGTAGAGTTGTTTTGGGAAAGCAACTTGAAAACTTTGAATGCTTAGAAGGCTCTAGTAATCTTGGTTAAAACTTGCAATCCAGTCAAGCGTGGACAGGAATTAAAAATGTGCAGGAGGCAGGGTAGAGGCAGCAAGCAGCCTGTGAGCAGGGGGAAGCGAAGCGCCTGGCGGTGAGAACGGCCCGTGCCAAGGCCCTGCAGTGCGGGCCTCCCTAGCGTGCTCACTGGAGCAAGGAGGCCCTGTGGCGGGATGGGGTGAGGTCAGGGGACAACCTGGGCCCGTGTCAGGAGATGTAGCAGCCACCGGAAAGGCTGGGCTTCCCGCGCGGTGGGAGTCGCTGCGGGGTTGAGGGGCGCGCGACAGAGTGCGAAGCCCGCTGTGAACGCATCCCTCTTCTGGTCCCTGGAGAATTGCGTGGGACGGGGCGAGCGTGTCAACAAGGGCAGTTAGGAAGTAAATGCAGTGCCCGGGCAGGAAGGAGCCGTGGCTGAATGGGGATGCAGCGGTGCCCTGGTGCTGTGCCGAGCAGCCGTGTGGCTCGGGATTTCTTTTTTTTTTCTTGTTTCAGAACTTTTGGTTGTTTGTTTATTTTTATGGCCGGCTCAGCCTGCCCTGAGGCCAGGGCTGGCACAGCATGTGGTGCCAGGAATTGAATGGCGGTCCCTGCAGCCGCCTAAGCTTTCCTAATCAGGCGCTTTAGACCACTGAGCTATCCTGCCAGGCCCCTCGAGATTTCTCTTGAAGGTAGACGCACAAGTTGTCTGAGGAGTGGAGCCCGTCCATGTACAGGGCTGTGTGCTGGGCAAGGTGTGGGCGCGTTAGGTTCCAGATGGCATGTGGTCATTCGAGAGAGAACCGGAAAGGAGGGTGAATGGATCCAGAGGCCTTGGAAGTCTTCTGGCTCTCTATGGTGTTAAAATCATGGGATCGGGAACCCTAGAGGGTGAGTGCAGAGGAAGAGAAGACACCCCAGAATGGTGTCTACTGTACCCCAGCCTGGAGTCTGTGAACTGATGTGCAAGAGACCTGGGAGCCAGAGCACACAGGCCAATTCTGTCACAGAGACTCAGAGGGAGCAGGGCCAGCCTGCCTGGGTCACAGGGTGAGGAGTGAGGACTGGCCTGGGGCCTCCCAGCCTCCACAGGAGGAGCCTCCCTGGAGTGGAGTCCAGAGCAGAGGTGTTAGGCACCCCAGCAGCCAGCTTTCAGGTGAAGAAAAGGAACCTGCTGTGGGGGTGCAGAGGGCCCACGGGAGCCCCTCCCTGAGTAGGGGAGGGGCACCAGAGCGGGCATGGGGTCAGGCCCGCTGGGCTGGGTCACCCCGGAAAGCCCAGCCCTGGAAACCCTTTCTGCTTTGAGCTCTCTCGGCACCTCGTGCTCAGCAGCCGGGCATCCTGACCACCCGTGCTTGGCCCCGCCCGCACCTGTGTTGTGGAGGACAGTTGCCCGAGAGGGAGGGTGACTTCCTCCAGATTGCTGGTGGTGAGGCTGGGACTGTAGCCTCCAGGCATGCTCAGAATCATGGCCTTTCCTCAGCCGCTCATAGACTGTCAGATCTGCGGTGTATAAAAGACCAGCCCAGGGACGCACAGCTGCAATCCTAGTGACTAGGGAGGTTGAGGTACAATTCCAAGTTCAAAGGCAGCTGAGACCCTATCTGGAAAAAAAAGACAGGAGTGGGGATGTAGCCAAGCTATAGAGCACTACCGGGTTCAGTCTCCACTATCTGGGCAGTGGGTGAGAAGGGGACATAAGAAAGAAAATGTCCCAAGGAAGAGGCTTGAGCCCTTAAGCCTGGTCCTGTTCCCACTTGTCAACTTCTTAGAGCACCTCATTAAGACACTTGCTTTGTGCCGAGGCCCAAGAAGAAGACAGGAAAGGGTTGGAGAGTGACACACTTTCTCCCTGCCTCAGCAGTGGGCCTCTCAGGCAGAAGTGGCCTCTTCTAGAGTCCCTTTTTAGCCTTGGGAGTGAGGTTTCTAACACCCTGCTCCCTCCCGTACGGGAGAGCAAACCGCGCTTGATAAAGCGAGCTACCTCACAGAATGTGTTACTTGTGTTCTATGGAACCCAAGTGTGAGGCTCTACCCAGGAAGCTGTGCAGGCCTGTGTGTGCGTGCATACGTGCACATGTGTCTTCATGTCACACACACGTGGCACTGCGATCAGGTCCCCTGTGCTGAGCCCTGGCAGGCTCGGTTTCCCTCCTCAGTGTTCATCTCAGTCTGCGTTGCTGTAGCATACACGCAGTGGCCTCCTCTTCCACGGCCCAGGTCCCACCAGGGCAGGGACCCGCTCTGTCTGGTTCCTTGCTGTGTACCCAGAGCCACGAACATGGTCTGTTGCCGTCTGCTCCATGTGTGCACACTCCAGCCACGAATGGCGCACACCGGCGGGCCGGATGCATCCATCCTGAGCCTGTACAGGCATTCTTCCTTGTCTTTGGTGACTAAACAATACAGTGTATTTAGTCCTACCACGTCCACAGGTTTCAGTGTTGGTGGGGATTCCTGCATGCCTCTGCATTAATAAGGGCCAATTTGGACACCTGGGTGTGTTCCAGGTATGGGGGAGAAAGCCTTCCAAAGATAGGCTCCGTAGCAGCACAGCGCATGTGCAGAGCTGACAACCTAAGTTGCAAAGACAACTTGGCAGCACTTAGGAGGCCTTAAGCCCTGTGTGTGATTTCAGAGAACTTCTATAACAAAAGGTTAAATTCAGAACTACTTTTGATGCTTGGCTCCTGCTGGGGCTCAGCAGAGGCCTGAGCAGAGCAGTCTCCATAGAGAGCTCAAGGTCTGCGTGGCTTTCCCCTTAGTCCTCTGTACTGGCACGGAGGAGGTGGCTGGGACGCACCCTTCGGTGACAGAAGGTACCCCAGGGCCATGGCAAGCTGCGTCCTTCTCTTGGGAATCTGTGCCACCTGCCCTGGAAGCTCAGGAACGCACATGTTTGGCTTCACAGGTGTGTGCCCTGCAGGTAAAGGACTTCAGCTTTGGCCCTGGCTCAGGGACAAACTGCTGTACCTGCTCTGTCTGGGTTCCTGATCCGATGTGCAGCAGAACAGGGTTCATAGAGTTCTTGTGAGGATTCACGTTGTTCCGTGTCAGATGCCAGGCACAGAGTAAACCAAGGGCCAGCTGCTGGGACATGAGTGGCCCTCAGTCCCCACAAGGAGGAGGCTGGGTTTTTTTTTTTGTTTTTTTTTTATCTTTTTGAGACAGGGTCTCGCTATGCAGTTGAGGCTGGTCCTGAGCTCACTTTTGTAGCCCAGGCTGGTCTCGAACTCACACCAATCCTCCTGCCTCAGCCTCCCGAGTGCTGGGATTATAGGCATGAGCCACCATGCCTGGCTAGGAGGCTGTTTGAAAGGCCCCTTCCTTCCCCTGAGTGAGTGACACCCAGCTGCACAGGGCACAGGACCTCGTAGTGGCTAAGTGGCCCAGTGTGGAGCCAGGTCTGAGTCACCCAAGGTCTGAGGATCCCCTTGGCGTCATCATGTGGGACACAGGCTGAACTGCCCAGCCCCCACTACACTCCAGCCTATCTGAGGCCTAGGAGGTCTGAAGCAGACACGGTGAGAAGGCACAGGAGCAGGCTCTGCCCACAGTCCCAGCCCACACCCCAGGTCCTGCCTTGGGGCAGTGTCCCCACCCCTACCCCCACCCCCATTGAGTAGTGCCCATCCAGGCACAGAGTGAGCCTGCCTTTCCCATGGCAGTGCCAACCCTGCGTGCCAGCCTTGGAAGCAAGCTGAGTTGGTCCCCTGAGGGAGGGGGTAGTAAGAGAGTCCCCAAGCTCCCAAGCCTTCCCACTGAGGCAGGAGCGAAAGAGCCTGGAGAGAGCCAGCCACCTCTATCCTTATCCTTGGGGCTGTTCCTGGACATACCATCTTCAGATGCCACATTCTAGAAACCCTGGAGCCAGCGCAGCTGTCACATAGGCTTAGGGGACCCTTTGGTGCCACAATCTAAATCTCGCGAGGAGTAAGATTTTCTTTTTTCTTTCTTTTCTTTTTTTTTTTTGGTCTTTTTGAGACAAGGTCTCCCTATGCAGTTCAGGCTGGCCTTGAACTCACTTTTGCAGCCCAGGCTGGTCTCAAACACAGTGATTCTCCTGCCTCAGCCTCCCAAAGTGCTGGGATTATAGGCATGCGCCACCACACCCGTCGAGATTTTTTGTCCTGGAGCTGACCTCATCTTTCGACTGCTCTGGCCTTGAGCAGCGTTCACAGGGCAGGTGGTGCTCTTAGGAGTCCTCCTGTTGAAAGGGAGCTGTTCTGTGCGGAGGTGGGGAGTTCCCCCACCCCTGGCTGTCCCGAGTCAGGAATCTGCTTTGCCTTTGTGCATGGTTCTTGCTTGCCTGCGTTTGCCTGTTTTCTCCTCAGCCCTCCTCCCATCCTTGGAGGTTTTCTTTTTAAGAAGTCGGTGTGGGCTTAGCTGAAGGGAGAAGGAAAGCGGGCGGGAGCTGGTGTTTGGAGGCAAGATGGGGTGCTGGGGGCTGCCCAAGGGGGGCTGCTCTGCCCAGGCTGGACATCACAGGGACACTGGTGTGCTGGGTGTGGTGGGTGGTGCGGGAGGGGCTCTGTTGGAGCGGCCTGGGAGCTGTCGAGTTGGGTTGTGAGCATCCTGCAAACGGGGGCTAAACCCCACGGTCTGAGTGGGATCTCAGTAGTGAGCGAGTGAACTCTACAGGAAGCCAGGTGGTTGGAGAAGTTGGCTTTTGAGGGGCAGAGGCAGGATTGGGTGCTTGGGAAGCTGTCTCCGGGCACCCCTGGTGCCAGGCATGGTGGCTGCTTGTCGGTGAGAAATGAAGTCCTAAACTGCTCTCGGAGGCCTCCGTTCCAAGCGGGCAGTCACAGTGCAGGTGCCCCGGGTCCCGAGTTCCTTCCTGTGTCTGCTAGGGCTCGCCTTCCCCTCCTCCCCACTTTTGTGTCCCCAGCCAGACAGCGAGGCTGTCCCGTGCCCTTCCCCTGAACAGTGCGCTGCGTGCCAGTGACACAGGTGCCTGTACACTCCAGTTCAGATTCCGTGCCTGGAAGTGAATTCCCAGGGACACTGCCCTGCCCTGCCCTGCAGAAAGGAGGCCGCCTGGGCAGGGGTTCCCTGCTGGCTGGTACTCATGACTGAGGTCATCCCGGGCTGGCAGGCTAGGCCAGCCTTCCTGATAAACTAGGTCAGGAGGTAAGAGCCTGTCACACGCTGGGTATTGGGAGTCCAGGCAGAACAGGCTGGGGAGCGCTGAGAACTTCCAGCCTTGCCTAGCAGCCCCTTAGGGCAGGATGCAGGGGTCTTCCCTGTATGTGTGTAGAAGCCCAACCTGGAAACCTGGAGCAGCCTTACCTAGAGCAGCTGAGGACAGAAAGGCGCCTCCTGAGGGGAAGCTTGTACCCCTGGTGAGCTCTAGATGGGACTTGGCCTCCTTTCTGCTCACACCTTGCTGTGACCCCCAACCAGAGGCTTGGCCCTCTGTGCTACGGTCCGTCCGCTCAGCCACAAAAGGGTGCAGCATCACCCCGCATGGTCAGGGAGGACTGAAGGGCCTAATTGCCCTGGGCACCCAGTGAGCACCCGCATCTGAGAACCTTTGTTGCAGAACTCCCCAGCACTAACTGGGCTCCAACCCAAATCAGACCCCCGCTCCTGTTCTGTGGCAGAGGATCCGTACCCTGCTCAGGGATGTCCGTAATTTTCCTTCCTCACCACTACAAAGGCTGTCAGGGTCGGCCAGAGGGTTTGAGCAAATAGTCCTGAGGTGAGGCTGGACTGGAAGGACAGCAGCCCTCCCACCCCGCAGAGCCTCCACCCCTCCTCTGTAACAGAGGGTCTCCGCAGACTGGAACTTTGAGGAATGTCCACAAAGCTCTTTGACAACCTCCTGGCACACAGCGAAGCGCTCTGTGAAAGGTACTCTTTTTGTTTCCTCCCTGTTTGAGATCCTCTTTTTATAGTCAAGTTGGCAGGGCTCAGAGAGGCAGAGGAACTTTCCCGAGGCCCACAGCAAGCCAGCAGCAGAGCTCTAGGGCCGACCTGGGCTCCTGAATCCCGGGCCTCTCCTCCTCCTCCCTGCGACTGGCCCGTTTCTCTCTCTGTCCTTCCCCCAGTTCGCTCCCAGTCTGCAAGCTTTGTGTACCTCTCCAAGGGGCTTCCCTGTAGAGCTTGGGATGGGTCCATCATTCCTGGCAGTGGTCAGTGGTCGCTGCTGCCCCCACTGCAGCCCTGCACACCCCAGACTTGTCCACTGTCAGCCCAGGCTCCCACGCCCTGTGCCTCTTCACTGCCTTCTGCAGAAGTACAGGGGAGACAGCAGGCCTTGACTCGAAGCAAATGCTGTCAGAATTATACAGGGAGCCCTCCTGCCATGGCAGGAGGAGGAGGAGGAGGCATGAGGAGGGATGCGGGCAGGCAGGGGCTCCCATCCAGAGCATCTTACTAGCCAGTTGTGGCCAGAGGGGGACCTGAAAGAGGGGCTTCCGGCACCTCTGAAGCTGCAGCTGTTCTCTTCCTATGACCAAGGCCTCTGCACCCCACCTCCAGTTCCTTTCCCCCTCTTCTCTTGAGCATGCACGCCTGTGTTTATTTCCCCTATTCCCCGGTAGCTGAAGCCTGGCCCCCAACTGCCAGCTCAATGGCCCTGAAGCAGTCCTTGCCTCTGCGGGCTACACAGCGAGTCAGTAAACTCTGCACGCAAACAGCTCTGTGCGTCATTCACGCTGACTTCCAGGTCACGTGACTGACCAGGCACGCGGCAGCCACAGCAGTCATCCGGCTCCGTAATACCTACACACGGCCTTCTGGGAGCCTCCTAGCATTGTGGTTGCTGGGGACCCATCCTCCTGGAGCCTGTGGGACAGGCAGGAAGTCACCGAGCACATGCAGAGCATGTCAGCAGTGACAGTGCACCGCCCGGAAACCGGACTGGAGACGCGGCTTCCAGGCGGGGGTTCGCAGCTGCAAACACATTGGTTGGGGCTTGTGGAGAAAGAGGCATGTGGGAGAGAGGGGTGAGCACCTGGGGGAGATTGCCGGTGTCCAGCAGAGGGAGTAGCCACTGCCACCACCCTGAGCAGGAACAGAGCCAGAAACAGGACTACCTGTGTGACAGGACCGATATGTTCTTGATGCCAGCAAAGACTGAACCCTGACTTTGCACTGCCTTCAGGCCATCGGGGGATTCTGATGCCTGGAAATTCCAACGGTCTGTGCACTGCCCAGGAGCAGGTGTGGCTCAGGCACTGTAGCTGTGCCCTCTGCACAACCCTGCCCCATCGGCACATCTTAGGGGTGCGCTGATGGCATCCGAGGTGCCCTTGTATCCTCAAAGCCATCACGTTTGGGTCCGCACAGATCAGTACAGGGCAGGTAGTGGGCACATCCTGCAGTTGGACGGGCTTCCTCCGGGCAGGGTGTGTGTGTGGGAGCTCCGGAGCTAGCCCCGCCCAGCCCCTCCTCTGTCTGTGTGACCTTCGGTAGCTGCACAGAAAAATCTTAGCTATGTGATGCTGTGTGTCCTGCTTTCTAAAAACAGCTACCACCGAGTCCATTCTGCCCTTTCTGGATTTGTCAGCATTAGGATTGCGAGTTCATGCATTCTACCAGCTATCCCAGAAGGGCACCTGTAGGTTCCCGTGAAGTCCGTCTTCTCACTTGCAGGCTAAATGGGTGCGGATTTCTCCGTGTAGGAAAGCCTTCCGATGGGGATGTTGTGGCGGTGAGGACTGCGCGTCTCTCCGTTCCTTAACTTTTGGGGGTCAGCCGTGGAGTCACTCACAGTAGGTGCTCAGGATGCGACGGTGACTTAGACCTGACCATGTTCTGCCATCCCAGACCACGTGGTCTCCTGGGAGACCCATGTCTATCCAGCTGTCACAAGTCCCCAGCAGACTGCACCAAAGTAAGGGGCTTGTGCCTCAGGAATCTGAGCAAGCGCCACTCTGCTACATCAGGAGGGCGGCCAGGGAAGTGTCTCAAGTTTAGCTCTATAAACATGGAGACCTGCCAAGCACATGGCTCTGATTGGGGTGTGATGTAGGGGCAGTGTGCGCCAAGCATGCGGCAGAAGGCCTCTGTACAGTGCGTCAGAGCTCTTCTAGAACCTTCTGCAGCCAGAGGCACCTGTCTTGGTACCAGCATTACGTGAGCTTGGAAGGAGTGAGCCTCGGCCACAGAGGAGCCACACCTCCTCCCCTGGCTGTTCCCCTGGATTGGGAAGGTTCAGGGCCTTCTGGCTAACAGAGAGCTGGCTTGTTCAAAACCACAGGCATGGGTTATCTGTGAGGCTGCCACAGCCCTTAGGGACCAGCCCGTGACAGCTCCTAATGGTGGGACCCTGGGTGTGCCGCGCCTGGGCGCTGCGCTCATCCTGGGAGCCACGCGTGGTCCTGTCACTGTCCCCTCCAAGTGCCAGTGAGGTGCATCTTTCCTGCCCATTTCAGATTTGTCGTTTCCTTCACTCCTCTACCTTCCTGCACTGTCATGCCACGCGCTGGCTGTGTGCACGCCAGGCCAGACAGCCTTTGTCACGCACCCGGGTGGCATTTCCTGTGCCAGCTGTGAGCAAGATCCAGTCTGGCCCTCAAGGAGGTGGCAGAGGCAGACAGTGAGGAAGCAGACGGCTCAGCAAGCAAGGTATTGCTGCGAGGGTTCCGGCTAGAAAGAACGGAGGAGGGAAAACCCAGAGGGCGGCATCTTGGGAAGGAGCGGGGGCCAACCGTGGGCAAGTTGGAGAAAAGGCTGAGGGAGAAGTGTGGCAGGAGGGGGCAGGGCTGGCACAAGCCAAGCTAGGGCACTGTGGCTGGAAGAGCCTGGCCTGGTTGAGAAGCAGGCCCTGTCCACAGATGGAGGAGGATCCCCTGGCAAGGAGGGACCCACTGTGTCCTACCTGTGCAAGGCCTTGGTAGTGACACTGTCTGGTGTCACTGTCCAGTGCTCTTTGTAAAGACCACTCTCATTGGCTGGTGGAGAATGGATTGAGGAGGAAGTGGGGACCCGTGACGAGGCTGTTGCCCTGTCCCTATGGGGGATGGTGAGACAGGCATGTGGGGCCGGGCAGTGGGAATGCAGAGAGGTACGCGGGCTTGCAGATGGGATCCAGAGAATCAGAGATGGCCAGCTGGGGCTAGAGCACCGGGGGATGTGGCAGACCCCACACGTAGCACACACCGCGCTTACCGTACATACAGCTCAAGCAAGCGTGTTTGGGTGGTTTCCAAGTCCACGGCCAAGAGCAAGCCACAAACTGAGTGTAAAAGCAAGGCAAGGCTTAGCTAGGCTTTGGTTAGCAGCTCTGTTTTTGCTGAGAAGGGCTGAGGAGAGTCCTGTGCACATTGGTGCAGGTGCAAGTTGGGACCGCACAGGGTGGCCCACGTGGCCATGAGTTTTGGTGGCCTCAGCCCCATTGAAGTGCCCAGGAGGAGCCCTGCACAGGGCCTAGACACTGATACTCAGAAGCTCCTGGGGTAGCCAGCCTGTGAGGACAGCTCAGGGCCTGGGCTCACCTCGCGCTCCAACCCTCCACATGTGCTCTGTGTCAGCGCACCCGCGAGCTGCACCGCACAGGTGTTGGGCTCCCCCAGCAGGTGAGGCACTCTTGCACCCCATCCTGCGCTGCTCCCAGCCATGCCTCCTTTGCTCAGAGGAGCAAACAGGTTTGGAGGCTCAGCGCCTGAATCACATAGTCACTACGTAGGAGGCAGGGAGCTCTCTGAGCCCCAGGCCTCTGAGGACCACACTGCCTGCTCCTGGTCACACTGTCTTTACACGTTAAGAGTCCAGCATGCACCAGGCAGGGAGCTTCCTCTAAGTCAGAGTCCACAGAACTCACAATACCACTCTTCCTATTTTTGTAGATGTAGGCCAGAGCCCAGAGAGGACCTGCCTTGCCAAGGTCACATAGCTAGTGGGTGGGTGAGGAGCTGGGGTCATGTGGTTACATATGTCACTTGCTGTTACACTCAAGGACTCCACGGACAGGACTAGAGGATTCAGTAGTCCGGGGACCCTGTTGCTGCACACACACACTGGGCTCTCATGCATTCTGTGGTCAGTGGCAGGCGTCATGACTGGGAAGGTATTGCTCTTGCAGGATGCCCCTGGCCTGCTCCTGAGAGGCTGAGGTGGTGGCCTGGTGTCTTCCCACAGTCGTGGTCCATGTTGCAAAAGACCTGAGTGTTGGTTCCCTAGGGAAGTCTGTGTGGTCTGGCTGAGCCTCAATTTTCTCACCTGTGAGATGGGTGCAAAAGCATTCACTCTTCCTGCCTGTGGGACTAGGGCAGGAGGTCCAGAGACAAAGCTGAGGAAGAACCGGCGAAGTCCCAGGGTCCTTTTGCATGGAAGCTGGCACTCTGCCTGGCCCTGTACAGACTTGGGCCCTGACTCTGATACTCTGGGAGGGAGAAAGCAACCCCAGCCCCAGAAATGGACGGTCACAGCTGGAGGAGGTGGGCAGATGGGCTTTCCTCCCGTCTGATGCATGTCCTTTTCAACATTCATGGCCATGCATGGTGCTAACAGAGAGAGAAGCTGGACATCAGTGGCATGCGCCTGTCTGTCTGTCTGTCTGTCTGTCTGTCTCCATAGCTGCCGCTGCCCTGCAGACCATGCTACGGCTATTTCCAAGAACTGCACATCAGGGGAGGACCCACTCTGTGCCAGAATCCAGCATATCTCTCAGCATCCTCACCCTCTCCTCCCAAGATGTGTCACCTACCTGAGAGGTCGGGCTCTGTCTGGAACACTGACAACCCGGCAGATGCCCGTGGTTCTGGAGCTCCTCAGTGGGCCTCCTCAGGTCCTTGGGATCCTTCAGGCCTTGGTCCCCCGGCTAGAGCACCGACTTTGCTGGGCTTTGGATCTCGGTTACCTGCAGATTCTGGCTGAGGCGAGTGGAATGATCCTAGGCTCTGAATGCAGAGCACAGGGAAGAATTCAGCTGGGGACATCAGGCCTGCCTGTGAATAGAGATTTACAGTGGGCTCCTTAGCAGCTTTGGGTGTTGTGCTCTCTCCCCATCTATTTTCTATGTTTTTAGTTAACTTCTGTGGCCTGAAAATAGGAAATGGAAAATAAGAGAGATAACACTTTTTCAATTGCTTGCTACTCTGCAAAGTGTGATGGAACTGTAGGCTGTCCCCGCTTCATCTTCCTTAGGATGGGAGTCATCCTGTATCCAGCGTATCCGCACTGTATATGCTACCCCACTGTTAGTCACTCAGTTCTCTGTTGGGTATGGGACTAGTTGTCACTGTACTGCAGCCCTGTGTTCAGGTGACTCTTACTTTACTTACCTATGTCCCCAGAGTGATGTTGGCAAAACAAAGTGAAGCCATGAAAAGGTAAAAGTACAGTAAGATATTTTGAGAGGTCACTTCACATGATATCTTGTTTCATTTTGTTTTTACAGTGCTGGGTATGGAATCTGGGGCCTGTACCCTGCACTACATCCCAGCCTTCTTTATTTTATTTTTTTTGGGGGGACAGGGTCTCCCTGTGTTGCCCAGGATAGACTCAAACTTAGGATCTGCCTGCCTCAGCCTCCCAGAATGCTGGGATTATAATGGTACACACCACCAGGCCTGTAACTTCTACTACAGTATATTGCTACCATTATTCTATGTTGTTATTAGTTATTAAGTTTGTAACCATTTCTAAATTTATAAATGCCTGCAATGCAGGCATCCACTGAGGATCTTGAAGCAAGTCCGTCCCCTGCGGCTCACTGAGACCTGTGCTGTCACTTCTTGGAGCTGCATGACACCGTAGGCCCTGTCCCGTGCCTTGTAGGTGTTCAGTACCTTCTGCCCCTGTCCAGCACGTGCCAGCGTCAGTGCCCCTCTGTTCAGTCATGACAACCGGAAGTGTCTCCAGACGTTGCTAAATATGCACCCTAGGGATTTACTTTTATTTATTTAACTTATTTTGTTGTTGTTTTCATTTATTTTATGAGATTGGCTTTGAACTCACTGTGTAGCCCAGACTAGCTTCAAACTCACAGCGATCCTCCTGCCTCAGCCTCCCAACTGCTGGGATTACAGACAGGCACTTCCACACCCACCCGAGAACATCTGATTTAAGGCGTCCTGCTTGTCCACGTGGAGACTGACCCCATGCCCAACCCTCCCTGCCAGTGCCAGGCAGACTTCTGGTCTACCTCCCACCTCCCTGACCCCACAGCTTTGATCAGGGTTCTACTTCTTCCCCTCTTTCTGTCCAGAGGGGCAGACAATGGCAGTCACAGGGCTCTGGGGGCTCCCTCTTGGCCTCTGTAGAGTAAGGACAGTAGCCGTCCACCTTGGTTCCTTGGTGGGCATAGGCCAGGAGACAGCTGGTAGCTGTAAAACACTTAGCAGTGTCCTGGGCACCCAGCGAGTGCTCTGTGGCTCTTACTCAATCCGTATCTGCTCCTGTTATGCTAAGCTGAGGTGTGGCAGCAAGGGACAGGCTCAGGAGGAGGGAGGAGGTGACAAGTCCCTGTCACAGTGAGGGGTGGGGAGCCTTGGAGCTGGACACTTCCCAGAGTTAAAGAAGGAAGGCTTCTAAAATAAACCGGAAAAAGCTTTTCTCAAGCAAATCCTGCTTCATGAGACAGAATTAAGAATAGAGCCAAACTGCCCCGCAGTCCTGGGTCCCCACATGTTGGGAGCCACGTCCCCTCCAGGAGCCTGAGAGGAGAGGCTCATAATGGCTGTGGAGTGGGGTGTCATGGCAGATGGGAGTCTGCTCCCCCTGTCCCCAGTGTATGTGTCCACGCCTCGGCAACCATGACCTGGGGAGCGGGTCTGAGAGCCTGAACGCTGTGCTCTGGACGCAGCCAGCTCGGTCTGGCTGTCTGGCATCCCCCAGAGTCGCCAGCACAACTTGGCCTCCGAGGGCCAGCAGATGCCTCTCTGCTCCGGCCTTGCGGGTGGCAGCCAGCACTAAAGACGCCCCGCCCTCTGGCAGTGTCGGGGACGCGGGCTGTACTTCTGATGCTGTGTCATTCCTCTTCCTGTGCAGCTACAGCCTCCGCCTGGCATCCCGGTGCCCCCCGCCATCTGCCCCGTACATCACCAGGCAGTGCAGGAAGGCCAAGGCCCCGGCGGCAGCCCCGTACCAGGGACCCTTCCTCAAGGAGTAGACGCTGTGCCTGCTCCCTGACAGGTAGGAAGCAGGACATGGCCACTGTGGTGGCCTTGGGACCAAGGGGGCTGGGCATGGGCTGGGTGGGAGAGCAAGACGCGACTGGGCAGAAGGAATGCTGGGCCATGGCCAGGCGCTTGCCCTCCCACAGGCAGGCACTTAGTGGCCAAGGATGTTCAAACCTAGCTCTGCCACTCACCAACTGCAAGTCAAACTGCTCCTCTAATCTCTCTGAGCCGCAGTCTCTAAACTGTAAAATGGGTCTGCAGTCGAGCCTACGTCATAGGATGATTATGGTAAGTGCCTGAGTCAAATGTATGCGGAGCACTTAACCCGATGAGTGTCTGGCACAAATCGGCACTAAGGAAGTACTGGCTTCACTGTCACGATGATGATAATAAGAATAATAATAGTAATAGTAAGTACTTATCCCCAGTACTTAGTTGACACTCTCACAGGCTTTCAGCCAAGAAAAGATTATGGAGTATCTATGGCTATGCTGTATTTAAGTAAAAATAATACTAATCCATTAAATTAAAAATTCAGATTGAGGGTGATAAGCTCAAATAGTTACTTTCTAGGTTTCCTGATGGCGAAAACCTGGAAGCAGACTTTTCTTTCCAGGTGTCTGAGTTTTGCCAGTACCCCACACGCAGGCTCAGCGCCGTGTTGGTAACCCCATGGCAGAACTGCATTCA
The DNA here is from genome assembly GCA_004027025.1 of Myocastor coypus. NCBI lineage: Eukaryota > Metazoa > Chordata > Mammalia > Rodentia > Myocastoridae > Myocastor > Myocastor coypus. The sequence continues at coordinate 39,858 of PVJA010002831.1, read as the reverse complement.
TTGTGTCCCCGAGGTCCAGAGCACCCCAGGCACCAGAAGAGCTGGGGTGCAGTTACAGACCCAGGGCCCACCCCGATGGGACCCTGAGCAGCTGGGGCACTCACGATGGGAGATGCCTGCTTGACCCCCGGGGCCAGGCCCGAGGCAGTTCGCTTGCAGGCAAGGTAGTGCTGCACGGGGCACATGAGGCTGGGCTCTGACGCTGGGTTCTGGGGTCTTTGGTGCTGCAGAGACCCCTCCTCCTGCTGCTCCCCTCCCTCCTTTCTCCTGTAAGCAGTTTCTGGGCCTGCTCTTATTCCTTTGTGGCCTGGGGAGGGATGGAACTGCAGCCCTGTTCAGCAGAATGAGCCTGTCTGTAGCACCCACAGGAGAGATGACCTTGAACTTGACCCTGTGAAGCAGGGTGGAATTGGACTATAAATAGCAGAAACTGGGAGAACAGGGTGAGCTAGCTCCACTCAGGGGTGAGCCCTCCTGCCCGCTCATTGCACAGATGGAGAAGGGGAGACCCAGGCGCCCTCAGCTCAGTTGGAGGCTTCCGGACAACGGGAGGCAGTGCCAGGATGAGCACATCTCTTATGTGGTGACCGCTGCCTGAGCCCCTGAGCTGGAGACACTCGGGGCCAGGCTGCCCCCCAGCAGCACCCACACCCTGAGGGGGAGCCGGGGGCAACCCGACTGGCTCCGAGCACAGGACTGCCGCAGCCCAGGGGATGCTGAGGACACACACATGTGCATCCGCCAGGTCATGCCAGCTCCCTGGGGCCTGCCGGGCACTGTCCTAGACGCACGCCGCCTTGCCATATTTCCGAGCACATGCAGCCTCCCAGGCTAACTGTGCAAATGCGTGGAGGCCGGATTGGGTCTCTGTGTGCAGTGCACGCCTCTAATTTGCTCCCCAACAGGGTTCCAAACACAATCATTTGATTTCTAAGTGGCCACCACTTGCGCCTTGAAATCTTAATTAACTTTTTCTATTTTTAAAACTTGTGCCTACACCAAGCCACCCAGCATGCCATATTTAATCTGTTTATTTTATTCCCCACCATTGGTCCAAGTCTGCTCAGGCTGCTATAATAGAATACCACACTCCAGGCGGTGGAAACAACAGACATCTATTTCCTGTCTGTTCTCTAAGCTAGAAACCCAGGAGCTGGATACTGGCCTGGTCAGCTTCTGGACTGGCCCTCTTCCAGGCTAGTAGGTACCCACCCGGTCACTGCATTCTTCTACCCAGGGGTGGGTAGAGGACAATCTCTCTCTACCTATCCTCCCACCCACAAGGCCTCATCTAACCTTAATGTCCTCCTAAAGGCCTATGTCCAATAGCAGCAAGTTCACCCTAAGAATTTTAGGGGGATACTGTTCAGTCCATAGCACTAGATCCCAGGGGCCAGCTATAAGGCAGGGTTCCAATGCTGGCCATCTTACTGGGAGAACATTAGGGCTTCTCCACTCCCGGCTCCTGATCGTCAGGCTCATGCGGCCGCCACATGACCCTCACCCCCAGTGTCCGTCCATCCTCAGCCCCTGTGGCGGAGGCCCCTTCCAAGGTGGCAAGGGAGTTTCTTCTATGAAACCTGCTTGACGTATTGGAAGCCCACTCACTACTGCACCAGGCCAGCTGAGCTCCCAGCTGGCCCCTGTCTGGGTGTGGGCATATACATGTATAATCTCCACGCCAGGCCCTTTATTTTCAGAGAGGGTCTCTCTGAGTCATTCAGTTGCCCCCACTTAGGTGCGACTTGCGATCTGCCTGCCTCAGCCTCCCACAGTGCCGGGAGCTGCTGCCTGTAATATTTGACTTCAGAGACTGGAGGTAGGGAGCGAGGTCTTCGGGCCCGGCCTGTATGGGCTTAGATTTGCCCTCATTTATTGGTCACATCAGCCTTGGCAAATGAACTTCTTGGTGCCCTGATGCCTTCTCCATTGCCTGGGCATGCTGACAGTGCGCTCTCGGAGGAAAGCATGCCACTTGGGAAGGAGGCCAGGGTGTGCCTAGAGCCCACATGGCAAAAAAGGCTCACTGGTGTGAGCTGCCCAGTCGCCATTATAGGACCCTGTACAAGGACATGGCAGATTCCCCCAACGGTGCCTCCCCACCCAGAGAGGCTCACGGAAAGCCGCCCAGAGGTGACCGTGTGCTTGATGGGGACCCAGTGATGAGAGGCTACCTGACTTCAGCCCCAGCCATCAGCCAGAGATTGTTTCCAGAGCCCAAGGCCCTCCGCTCCCCTGGCCCACTGGGACTCTGCCTTCCTTTCTTCCGCACTCCAGCCAGGTGCAGGTTGTTGCCTAAGCCACGCCCATGTGCCAGGGAGCCTCCCCGGCAGAGCACTGCCAGGGCCATCCCAGGCCGCCATCCCTGCCCCACCACAGGTTAGAGGACCTGCGTGGACAGATGACCTGCACTGTCTCTGCAGCTGAGTCCCAACTCCAGGCTCTTCCTCAGCCCTCACAGGGGTGCCTCACATTTCTGCTTTGGGTCCCTTATCTGCCAAACGGCTGGTCACTGCTGGGTGTGTCCCGGAATCTCACAGAAAGTCAGGAGAAGCACCGAGGGCAGTCCTGCTGTGCATAAACAAGCGTCATTCTTGTTATTGAATCGTTATGTTACTATTGGCAGCGGTAATAGCAGTTGTGACAACCATGAGGTCCCTGTCCTTCTGCCACTGGGACCACCCCAGCTGGATATATGTGCCAGGAAGCAGACACAAGGATGTCTGCAGTCCGTGAGCACGCCCCGCCCCCACATATGATTCACCAGAAGCATGTGCACACAGACGTGTACGTGTCCTCCTAAAAGAGCGTCCTGGTAGCCTCCCTTCCCCGGCACCAGCTGCCTTCAGTGGGGACTAAGGGGATCTGTGCGGCCTGGAGTTCCCAGAGCCACAGCACAAACCTGCTAGGCAGGAATATTTAAATTAAGAACCAGGCAAAGCCAACCTACTGTGGTGGTGATGAGGCTAACTGCTGTCCGAGACTGCAGAGGGGCAGAAGATACCCTGAGGGGGTGTGGGTCAGGGCTGATGAGCTGCTGATGGGTCACTGGACACTGGCTTTGCTGACGCGTTTGCTGCCAACCCATCAGGCTGTGGCTTGGGTCTCTTTTTCTGTGCTCCTGGAGAACTTTAGTAGATAGTTTAATTGTTAAGCCTACGTGAGAGCATGCACCAACAGCTGGCGCGTGTGCTAAGGGCACTGTGTAAGTGACCGTCCTTGTCCTCTCGCTTTTCTCTTTCTCCCCAGCACCTGAAGTGACTTGGAATCAGTAAAGCCAAAGGGACTGGCAGGCTGCCCTGAGGGAGCACCGACCCATCCCAGCTGCGTGAGCCCTCCAGAGAAAGGGAGCGTGTGTGTGTGTGTGTGTGTGTGTGTGTGTGTGCGCGCGTGCGCGCGCGCGTGCATGCATGTGTGTACGTGTGTGTGCGTGTGGGTGTGCAACCCTGCGTGCAGGTGCAGGCACGTGGTCTCCAGACACAGGCCCCAAACCCTGGGGAAGCAGGAAGGTGTTTACTTCATAGCGTCCTCTGGGAAGACCCTTGGGGACAGCCCTGGGCTGTGCTCTGCAGCTCAGCCTTCCTGTCTGGGTGGGGCCTCTCCTACTATGCAATTTTTCAAGAGCTCCCAGACCCTGCTTCCTGGATTGTGCTTTGCTGTCACAGGGACTTTGATCTGGTCCCAGGGCTCTGCTTCAGTCCCATCTGAGGAAGGCCTTCAGGGAGAGGTCACGTTTCCCTTCAGCACATCCTTGTCCCACCACTGTCCCCCTCCCCTCCCATCTCTGGGGATCAATACCGAGTACACCCACTGGGGTCAAGCCTGTGCCCTTGGCCTCTGTGCTTGGAAACCCCCTTTGCTGCCTGTGCAGTTCGACTTGCTGGCTCCTGTTTCCAGGTGTCCAGTCACATTGCTCTCGAGTCTTTGCGGAGAACCCTGAAAGCAGGTACATCGAGGGAAAGTCTGTCCCCTTCTGCAGATGTGGCCCCTCCCCTAGGGCCAGCAGGCCATGGAGAAGACGCCTGGCAGAGGGGACTCTCCAGGGGCCCTGTTCCCTTGCTTGGTGGGACCATCAACACCCTTACCATCCAAGCTTCTCCAGTTAGCTGCAAAGGAAAACAAACCAACGTGTCCCCAAACAGGAAAGGGAAGACAATGGAAGGATTAAAAAGCACAGGGAGAGGAAAAAGAGATTTCCAGAGGCCATAATTGCTTGCCAGGGAACTGTGGGGCTGCCCTTGCTCTTGGTGGACAGTCCATGTCTTGGAGAAACGGGTGACCGAGCTCGGAGTTGGGATCCGTTTCGGTGAGGTTCTTGGGTTTTGTGCCTTTGGGGCAGACCCCAGACCAGGACGCCTGAGGCCGCTTTGGTGCTGTTTTCCCAGCTCCACTCCAGAAGTGATAGATGAAGCCCAAAGTGGGAGGAGGGCACTTGGGGGAGTCGTCACAGGATAAAGGGATTTTCTTTTCAGGGCTACTATGGTTGATCTTGCAACTCTGTAAATATGTACGTAGACACTTTTCAAAGCACGTATTTATGTCCCTGACTGTAAATGCCCCATTTTTAAAGTTTTATAACATGTGTTATTTAATTAATCAGTCAAATGGCTGCAATATGGGGGTCTGATAATAGTCCGAGAAAGGGGTCTTATGAGATCCTCACATGCACAGAAAAACGCTGACCATTGGCCAATGTCACAGTGTTCCTGTCCCCCACCCAGCTCAACTCTCTCCTCTGTTTTTATTTCTCATGAACTGGAATCCTCTGTCACGCTCCAACAGTTAACCCTCACAAGCATGTAGAAGTCGCGGCTGTTCCTTACCTTCAGGACTCGGTTTTGTCCCATAGCTGCTCACATCCACGGACTGCACCCCAGCCCCTGTACTTCGAGGGGCTCCCCTGTCAGCAGCGGGGGACGTCCACGAACCCAAAGCCTCCAAAGTCACCTCTGCCACTGGCGAACTGTGGGAGATGTTTCTGGGGTCTTGGGGGATACTCTCCTCTGCATGTGCAAAGGCGCCAGTCACCCTTCTGTTCTCTCGGACTATGAGGAAAACTGTTCCAATCATGAAAAAGAGTGGAGGTCTTCCAGTGTGGGTTTGGATCCCAGAAGAAGACAGTTTTGTACCTGCCATGTGAAGAAAATTAATAATAAAAGTGCAAAGAATGATTGTAGGAACCGCCGTGGGCCTGACGATCATTGCTGTGTCTGTGGTTTGTCCTTGTGCTGGTGGCTTCGTTGTCCACCCACGAGACCTGGGTGGGCTTTACTCCAGTGAGAGGCATGCTGGGGTCTTGGAGGAGATTCACTGTGTCCTGTCTGCTGCCCAGGGCTGCTCTACCTTTAAGACAAAAGATAAAGCCGCTGGGCTGGCGGTATAGCTCAGCAGTCTAAAACACCTCCTTAGGTCAAGCTTAGGCAACCTCAGGGACTGTGGTTCGATCCCTGGCACCATATGCTCACCAGCCCCACCCCCGGGCAGGCTGAGCCGGCCATAATATAAATAAATAGTTTTTGTTTGTTTGTTTGTTTGTTTGTTTTTTTAAAGATAAAGCCACTACACTGAGACTAGGAAGGGCCGCTGTAATGACTGGAGCCTTCATTCCTTGAAACAGCCTTCTTGAGGTGCAATTCACCTGCCAAATGCCCCCCCCCCCCTTAAGAGTCCAGGTCAGCGAGCGATTCCTTTGCTTTTCAGTACTTGGCTGCAAACCTTGTACTCTTATCACTGACGCACATCCCTAACCACCTTTTATTTTTATTTTAAGAAAGTCTTGTATATTGTGTTGGCTGGATAAGAAACGTATGCTCTTCTTCTGCCTCTGGAGTAGCTGGGATCTCAGTCACATGCCACACAATACCTGACTCTTTGTTATAGTGGATTCAGAACTCTGTTGGCCTCATTGCCATCAATGCTAGAATGTTTTCGTCACCCCCAAGCCAACTGTATACCCCTTGTCACTCCTACATGCTGACTACAAATCCACTTTTCTGTCCCCAGAGATGTGTCTGTCATGGGCACTTCCTGTGAGCCGAGCCACGGAATGTGAAAGCTTTTGTAACAGGCTTCTCTTACTTGACGTGGTGTCTCCAGGTGTAGCATCTATTGATCATTCCATTTGAAGCCTAAATGTACCATTAAACAGACATACCATATTATTCTATCTGTCCATTCTTCAGGCAATAGACTCTGAGACCAGTGGCTTTTTTTTTTTTTTTTTCTTGACGACTAAGGATAAATGCACAGTAGACATTTAGGTAGAAGTTTTTGTGCGGACAATTTTTCTTCGGTCTCTATGTAGGAGGGAAAAGATGGGTCATGAGGTCACTCGGTCCCACTTTGAGGGACCAGTTTCCAGAGTGGCTCCTTTTTTCACACTCCCATAGCAGCAGCCAAAGATCTGTTTCTCTACACCTTCTCTGGCACTGGCATTGTCTGTCTTAGCCGGCCTGGGTGCGGGAGTGCAGATACATTGTGTGAAAGCCCCTCCCACCTCCACTGGCCACACCTCCTCACTGCTGGGTGCCAGAGCCTGGGGAGGGGGGACACACAGACAGAGAATTGTGATGAGACGTGAGATACATTTTCTTGGGATTGTGGGGGGCGAGGACCCATAGTAGGGTGCACAGTAGGGGGCCTATAGATGCTCTTTCTTTGCTCCCGTCCAAATATTGCATGAGGGTAGGAGGATAGGCACAGAGTTCTGTTTCTTTACCTACATACTGTCCCCCAAAGGGAGATAAGATGTGTTAGTCGGGGCTGACCAGAGACACAGAACCAATAGGAGGTTTCTGTGCATAGAGGAAATGGCTCTCTGAGGGCGTGACTCACGTGAGCTGACTAGAGAAGTTCCGCAGAGCTGCCCACATGCCCGAGCCCACGACTGCAGCCCAAGCACAGCAGAGCCAATACTGCATATCCAGGCTCAGGGCAGAAAAGGCGAGCAGAGAGACCCAGCCCCATGGGCAGGCAGCCCAAGGGGCCAAGCCCTCCCTCTGTGAGGTGCAAGTGCTGCTGGGAAAAAGCTCCCAAGTGCAGCTAGAAATGGCGCTGCCCCAGGTGCCTGTCACCCACTCCAGATGCCCAATGCTCCTGACTATCAAGCTGGGCCATGGTGTTACACACCTGTAATCCTCGTACTCTGCGAGGGTGAGACACAAGGATTGCAAATTTGAGCACAGACTGGGTAATTCGGTGACCTAGTGAGACTTAGTGAGACCTGGTCTCAAAATTAAAAAGGGCTGGACAGACATAGTTCAGTGGGAAGGCCCTGTGTTCGATTCCCCAATACGGCATTAAAGGACTTAAAAAGACCATGACGCATATACGTGACTTCTTTCCGCTTCCCACTCTAGAAACATCCAGAAAGTGAAGGCGAGTACCACGAGGTGAGATCCACCCTTCAGCACTGCTGCCCACTCGCGCTGAGCAGGTGGAGGTGAATCTCACGCAGGCCTGGCTGGGGTCTCAGGTGGCAGGAGGGACAAGGGCAGAGGGGATGAGGAGGAGGTGACCGGCATCCGAGGGTGAAAAGAACTGGTGAACAGGCCGGCGCTGCGTGTGTGGAGCGCCTAAGCGTGTGAGCCCAGGAGGGCTTCCTGGAGGACAAGGGGACAGTGGAGATGCGTGCAAAGCCCAGCTGGCCGGCCTCCCTCGTCCCCACAGGGGCTTTGAAGGATTCCTGTGTGGACACAAGTTGTCATCCAGCAGGCGGGCTGGAGCTGAAACGATCATGCCGTCCACTGCTAGGCCACCTCTCAGCATGGCCACTCGCCCACACCCATATTCCAGCTCTCCCACGAGAGCTCTAGAGTGCCAGCGTAGGTCCACTGTCTGCACAAGAAAGTGCAACAAGCTGGGGAGGCGCAGGACATGCCCACGAGGTGCCAGGCAGACCAAGGCACTGCCTCTGAACCCTGCGACCTGCCCGGAGCTATTTTGTCAGCGTCTCCAGCCTCCTCCCAGACAGAACAGCTGCAGGCTGAGAAGTCTTAAATGATATGGTTGCAGAGCTGGTGGACAGGCCAGGAACTGGACACAGGCCTTCGGGGGCCACTGGCCACTATCTCCCAGGCCCCTGCCCCTGCTTCTGCCTCTGCCTGTACCCCACTGGCTCCCCACCAGGTCAGGGGGAGCACCACCTTGCAGGTAGGAGCCTTACCGCAAAGGCCGATCCTCAGGCCCCGAACATGGCGAGTGGCAGCTGCACAGGGGCTGCACCCCAGATGCATGGCCATACAGGCGGTGCCTAAGCACTGGGGACACCAGCTGCACCTCCAACTCAGCTCCTAACAGGCTGTGTGACCTCAGCTGGGCCCCTGGTCGGCACAGCTCAAGGGTCCTCACCGCCCTCTTCCCATGGCCCAGTGAAGACCTGCATTAGGCACTGCTGTCTCCTCAGAGGTAAGTTACGTAATCTGTTCTAGGTCACCTGGCTGCATGAGGAGAGTCTTGGCCCCTCCAAGGCACCTGCTGCATCGGAACGGGAATGGGCTGGGCTGCCTGTATGGCCAGCAGGCTTAACATCCCGGAAGTTTGAGAATTCTGGCCATGGTGGTAACCTGGACACGCATTCTGGGCTCAGCCGGAACACACTGACTCATAGTGACAGCAGGGAGCACCGCGGTGCTACGCAGCATCAGTGGTGACCTGGACTCACACCGCCAGTGCTGACCACCACTAGAAGAGCAGATCCTATCCAGGGCCTCTACAGAGCCTGCCCTCCGGTCACTGCCTAGTGAAGTAACAGGGAGACAGGAGCCCCTGGGGATCCCTGGGATGAAAATCTACTAGGGACTACAATGGGGACTGTAGGACTTGGGGGAGGTCTAGGCTTGAGCAGACTGCTGAGTGACCAAGATTGTACTTGGGTGCACCCAGGGGACCAGCAAAGCTGAGACGCCTTGTCTACCAAGTAGCACCAGCTACCAGCTGTGGCTGGAACCACAGGGCGTGGGGGTCAGAGGGACCTGACTCTAATGCTAGCCCTGCCAGCAGAGGGCGTCCTTCCTGATGTGGGGGCACCAGGATGCCTGGTCATTGCTCAGATGGGTGGGGTGGAGAAAGTGGGTGAGCTCAGAGCTTCCAGGTAAGGGTGACACCCCAAGGAGCTTTGGGGCCCCCGAGCTGCTTAGCCAGTGATAATGGGAAGCACAAGTCTGAGACTCCCATTCAGGGCCATGTCCCTGGGCACCCTCTGCTCAGGACAGAGAGGCTTGGGATCGTCCTTGAGGGGAGGGAAGGGAGACAGAGCAGTGCTGGGGTGCTGTGCACCTCCCTCCTGCTGCTGGGCATGGGTTGTGGGGCTCCACGTGGCTCGAGCACCAGAAACTCGAGATCACATCCCCATGGCTCTGTGGCCAGCTCAGGTGAGCACCCCAGCATGCTGCTGGAACCCCAACCCCATCATGCTCCTGCAAAGAGACCTGGCCCAGATTCTGCCCCTTTGTGACAGCAGGCTGGAGGGTGTGGCAGGAGCTGCCCAGCTCCCAGGAAAACAGAACCTGCAGCCTGTCCCAAAGGACAGCGCTCATGGAAACTCCTCCTTCCGGTTCAACCCTGCCCTCCGTCTCCAGCAAGCAGAGGTCAGCCTCCAGCAGCAGGCTGGACAGCACAGCGGCACTTAGATCGTCTGGGGGAATAGCTGTGTGGGCTAAGCATCTGCTTGGCAAGTGCAAGGACCCAGGTTCCATCCCTGGTACCACAGGCAGGGCCAGCCCCGGAACCATGAACATGCTGTGCCAGCCACCAAAACCAGGAGTGGTGGCACATGCCTATAATCCCATTGCTGGGTGGGCTGAGACTGGAGGATCACTGCAAACCCAAGCTGTGTAGCAAAATCCTGCACCAAATAAATAAATAAGATTTTTTTTTAAATTGTTTTTTTTTTTTTCATTTATGTATTTGGTACAGGGTCACACTGCACAGCTCAGACTTGTAGTGATTCTCCTGTTTTCAGCTTCCCAGGCACTGAGATTACAGGTATGTACCTCTATATCCAGACTTAAAGAAAATTGTTTAAAAAAAAAAAGATTGTGATAGTCTGGGACAAGTGCCAGGGCCACTCAAGTCACATAATAGCATTCAGCTGTCCCCCAGCCAGGGCCTGGGGAGACAGCTGGGGCATGTACAGGAGTCCGAGACCCAGGCAGGGTCTGTGCAGCTTTGTACCCTAAACACCTCACTTGTCGCCCTCGGGCTGGATGCTAGCAGCTTAGGATGCCGTGTTTCTCTCATCCCGAGGTCCTGTCCTGTCATTCTCCCATATCTGAGTCTTCCCACACATGGACAGCGATGTCCAGCTCCGCTGTCCTGTTTCACAGCCCCTCTGGCCCTCATAGCAGCGATTTCTTCTCTTGGGCCGCACCAAGCTCTTCTGCCACGGGGCTTTTGCGCAAATGCCTGCTTCTGCCTGCAGTGACTTTCTTTCTTTCAATGACCACGTGTGTCTCGGCTTCAGAGGGAGCCTGACAGTCACCCCTGCCGTTTTGGCTTTACCCTTAACACTTACCCCTGCTCAGGTTTTCTGCTCCTTGGCTTCCCTACCACAGAGTCCGTGAGAGCACAGGGCCCAGGCTGTGCCCTGGAGCGGGTGTCAGCCCCCAGAGGCTGGGTGTCCTGGGATCCGGCGCAGCTGTGTGTACAGGGCCTGTTGGCAGCCTCCAAGCCACGTGGAACATTGTGCCCACTTCTGCGCCCGGCCCCTCTGTGCCCTGCTCTGGGCCTGGGGTATTACTGGGTGGGGGGCAGCGGATGTGCATTTTTATGTCAAATGTCACTGCTTCAGAAGTAGTGCTGTGAGGGGTACACAGTTACATTTGAACTTCGTGTTGCTAAATAATCATTTTTGTAGTGTGTTCCAAACAGTTGCTAATTTATCTGAAATTCAAATATGACTGACCAACCTATAGCACTTGCTAAATCTGCCAACTCCGGGCAACAATGCCCCTGTCATCCCTGTCACCCTGAGAGCTCCAGCTGGTCACCGTGTGTGCCCATCAGCCACTCTGTCCCCAGCCCCACGAGGAGCTGCGGCTCCCCCTGCTCCTAAGAGCAGCTCAAGCCTTCAATGTGAAGGTTGCCAAATGTCAAGTGGGGCCCTGAGGACTCTAAAGAGCATTCAAGTGGCTTTTGACTGCTGCCTACATCTTGAGGTTATAGCTCTGACCTTTACTCGCTGTGTGAGATTTTCTCTTCTTCCTTTTTTCCCTTCCTAACTTTCCCTCCTTTTGTCCCTACTAGGAATACGACCCAGAGTTTCATACGTGCTAGACAAGAACTCCGTCACCGAGCTGTCGCTCGCATACTTGTCTTTTCAAACTTCTTTTTTCTTTCGAGACAGCAAGTCTCCCTGAGTTACCCAGGCTGGTCGTGAACTTGTAACCCCCGCCTCAGCCTCCTAAGACCCAGGTTCGTTTCATTTGTGAATAAACTCTCTTGCCATACAGGACAGAAGAGCAAATGACAGAGGGCACAATACCAGGCCCAGCGTTGGCACTGACTGGCCAAAAGGGGCAAAGTTAGGTCATTCTTGGACAGGACACAGCTCCTACAGCTGTTGGTCCCTGGTCTTCCCACGGCCATGCCAGAGGCAACTCATCAATCCAACCTTTGCAGAGTGCGGCTGCGAGCTGGTGTGCAGATCCGCTCCGCGTCACACGGGCATGGCAGATGCTCCCAGCGGGCCTGCAGCTCACAGGACTTCCACTCTGGGAGCCAGAAGAGGGAGCCCTGCAAAGTGGTCCAGCATGTACCCTCCTCCTGGTTAGCACAGAAACTAATTATTGCACTGAGGCAAAGGACCGATGCTTATGTAATTTCTTAAACGTATGATTGCTCTCTTTTTAAATTAGAACGTACACTGTGGTAACTGAAAATACTTAGAGAAAATCCCAAGAAATATCTCATTACAAATAGATTCTTTATTCCCTAAGCCTTCAGATTTTATGTGAGCAAATACAAGCAACTGCTATGTCAACCTGCTGTGTGGTATGTGATGATACTAAACCTGTGCCTTAGTTTTCTCATCTGTAAAATGGGCATGATTGTGGTCTCTTTATCATAGGGTTGTTGAGAAAATTAAGTTGGTTGTTAAATTACAAACACTTGGATGTCAACTGTGGGTACAGACTGAGTTGTGATATCTTCTTACTGAGCTTTTAAACCTTAATATGATTATAATTATTAAATTCCCTGTGGTGACAGTTGGTGCTGGGATATATCATACAGGAAGCAGGTGCTTTAAGGTTCTCCTGTGGACACTGGACAGCCTTGGGCTTGTTTTCTTTCTTCCTCTTCTATTCTTCGTAGTTCTGGGGACTGAACCCAGTCCTTCACACTGAGCCGAAGCCCCAGCCCTTTTTATTTTATACATTGCTAAGTCACTAAGTTGCCCAGGCTGGGCTTGAGCCAGTGATCCTCCTGCTTCAGCCTCCCAGAGTGTGGGGATTACAGGTGTGCTCCTCGCCTGGCCACCATCTACTTCTTCATGCGGAAGTGGAACAGCTGCACTAAGGGCCGGGGAGAGGCAAACCTTAAAAGAATGCAGAGCACGTTGGGCTCAGCTGGACCTACGCCAACCCTGCAGAGCCAGGTTCCATTAGTGCTCCTGTACTGACGGGCAGAAGCAGGCCTGAAGAGGCCCGCGTCTGGAAGCTCACAGTGGTGGGGCGAGCCTCAGTCTCTTCCTGAGGCAAGATGAAAGATCCTCCATCCTTGCGGATGCCTGCGATCCAAAGTGCTTCTGGCTCCCTGTGGCTCTGTGGTTGGCCTGGTGCCACCCGAGGTCCCTGAGTCCAAGCTTTCTACCATAGGGGAAGCTGCAAGGCTCCTGCAGGGACTGAGTGGGAGGGATTTCAAGGGTATCCTAGAGCCGATCTCAGGGCTCTCCTGGCCCCCAGGTGAAAACCAGCCATTGTAAAGAGTGTGTCTAGCTGTTTTCCGAGGTCTTAGAGAAACCACAGACGTGGCCTTAGCGTCCTCGTCCTTGGCACAGGGACCTGGAGAGAGCTGAGGCAGCTGGCTTACGGATCCAGATGCAGACAGCCCTCCCCTTTCCTTCCTTCATTTCCCCTTCTTGTACTCAGACTCTTTTTTTAAATTACTTTTAATAAGAAATAATAATGTATGACAATGTGACAGTTTCCAAACACATTAGTAGTACATTTCAATATTTGATACAATGCATAGTGTTGTCCTACTAGTTATACAGAGCCCAGGGTGTGGGTGTTATAATTTTTCAAATCATTATTGGTACAACCAAATTTCTTCTCATTGAACTAGGAGAAAGTAGCTACATACATAATTCAATTTCCAATAATTGCAGTGGGTTATTGGTAAAACTGGCAATGTTAGAAGCTGTTCATTGAAGCCTTTTACAGCTCAGCATTCTAATCCAGCTTTCCGTTTTAGGCCTTGTGGTTAAACTTTTCTGCTGGGTGGTTAAGGGCAAGTTTAAGCATGACCTGTATAGCAACATATGTAACTTTTACACCTCCCGAGGTCAGTCAAGTCCCCTCAGGACTTACTTTGGCACCATGCACAGTGCTTTGTAGAACTGTTGTCAGTGTCAGCCATCGGGATGAGTCACAGCCATTGCTTGACCAGTTTGCTCTCTGTGAAAGCCTGAGAGCATGTACTCAGATTCTTACTGCGGTATGACGCAGTAGGAATCAAACCGAAGCACCTGTGTGTGAGTACGCATTATCCTTTCAACTGCCCAAGCAGTGGGCTGGAAGGAGAAGCCACTCTTCTAGGGGAGCAGACCTACAGTTCCTGCCAGGGAACCAAATGAGGGCTGGGCCCCTGCTCAGTGACTGTGAAGGCCTCTCCTGAGCGAGGAGTCCCACAAGGCTTATCTGGCACCAGCTGTGTGCACATCTGCTCTGCAGAATCCCCACTGTTTCTGCAGGTCTGGATAAACACAGGAGCAAACCTCCCCATGAAGACCCCTGCAGGTGAGCATAATCCCTGCAGGAAGGAGGGCGGAAAGGAAGGGGGCAGCCGAAGCCCCCTGGTCCTGCTGACAAGCTCTTCCCAGGATGACCCCGGTAAGGTTTGCTTCATTATTGTAGCCTCCAATGCTACCCTTCTTAACAGTTACACAGAGGCATGCACACACATGCACACACATGTACACACACACACACACACAGGGACACAGACACGTCCAGGCATGCATACACATGTGTATCACCCTTGTGGAGGACCGCTTGAACAGTTCTCCTTGAAGAGGAGTGACTGTCTCCATGTTGACTGAGCCTGCCCCTGTTACCTTGTATTGAAGTGTACAGAGCTGGCTAGGACTTCTCATTATCTTTTCAGGTGGCCTTAAGTAGTGCGTATTGGTCTAGCTGAGGTGCTGGTGGTAATTTTTGAAGATGGCACGCGTGTTTCCCTAATACCCCACACCTGCTGCTCTCCACTATGAGCCGGGTTGAGACAGGGTGAAGAGCCAGTGCTCCACTCTGTCAGCTGGGATTGAGCCTCGAGATAGAGCCTATGACTTCCTTCTTGGGGCTTGAAAGATTACACATCAGAGCTGAAGCACCAGACCCCCAAAATACTAGATACTATCTCAATAGCATAAGACAAATTACTTCTTTTCATATCCTCTCCGACTATGGCGGAGGTGAATGCAGGCCTCCTACCTAGCCCAGCTCACAGTGCTCACCTTCTTCCCATAATTCTCTTTCTCAAGCCACTCCCCCTTCTCCATAGTAAAACCCGAGTGCAGCCCTGGGTCATTCTCTTGGTTCCGGAAAGCCATCTTCATGGCTGGACTTAGGACTCCTTGGCTTCCCAATAATTATATATATATATATATATATATATATATATATATATGTCTTGAGGTCTTCGTTATCACCATGGGTTGCGCTGGGAGTGGTAGATTGGAATTAACTTGGTAGAATTCCAATAACGAGTTTTTAGGGTTGTAAGTTTAGATTTCTTGAGCCGAGACGAGAACCAGGTAGGGACTCAGACAACCCTGATGGAACTAACTAAACTAGACAAACTAACTTTGTCTAGTTTCATTCAAGAGGCCCACACTGCTTTTCACAGTGGTTGTACCACTCTACATGCCCACTGGTGGGGCATAGGAGAGGGAGTTTCTCCGCATCCCAGTGGCATCTGGGATGCAATAGAGATGTCTGGAGTCCTGGTAGTACAGGGGGTCAGTATAAATGTTGTGGATATAGAAGCATATTTTCAGGCAGAGGCGCCTAGAAGAGAGTACCTTTTTGGAGGCTCCAGGGAGGAAAACATTTTTTTTTCTGGTCTTTTTGAGACAGGGTCTCCCTATGCAGCTCAGGCTGGCCTTGAGCTCACTTTTGTAGCCCAGACTGTTCTCAAACTCACACTGATCCTCCTGCCTCAGCCTCCCAAATGCTGGGATTACAGGTGTGCACCACCACACCGGCTCAGCCTCATCTTCTAAGGGTGAATCTTCCTTATGTATAGTAGGCTCCAGCAGCTTGGCCTGCTCACCATCTGCTTCTCTGCCCCCACAGTGCATGAGTTGCAGGCTTGTCTCTTCTTCCCCCAAGTGGATGGCTCAGTTAAGACAAGTCAAAAGCTTGACACTCATGTGTCCCAGCTATTGCCTCCTTACTTGTGCCTGGGGTGGCTTCTTCAGGTCCTGCTTCAAGTCACTGGAGGTGTCCTGGGTGGTCAGTATCAACCGGGGATCTGACCACAAGTGACAGCAATGGCTGTGACTTTCTAAAGGAAGAACAGGGGACTCGCTGAAAGGCTGTGGAAACTCAAACCCATCGAGTGGCTTAGAGGACCCGAGTTTGAACATGAGTGTGGGGTGTTGTATTTTATGAGCCACAGTGCCAAAAGGAAGGATGAGAAGACCCAATGAAGGTAGCTCAGAGGACTCACTCAGACTCATCGATGAACCCCTGAAGCAAATCAGCTTTATTTCGGGTAGTCAGCGTGATCCCATGCATAATCATTTTAGCAAAGGAGGACCATGTGCTTAGTCATGAGCATGACCATGAGCTCCATTAACCTCTATCCCTTCCCTATCATCAGTTCCACACAGGGGTCAACCATTAGCATTCCAAACAAGGAAGAAAGCAACAAACAGAGAGCCCCAGGTGAAGCTGCTATCTATCACCTGGAGTCCCAGCTTTCCGGGCCGCCCCTATCCCAGCTTTCCGGGATTTTCAGCAACAGACCACAGCTGTCCTTAGGGCCCCTTCATTACACTCCATTTCTTGAAATGCTAGTTAGGCTACAATGGGGCAATAGGAACCAGGAAACAAGGAAATCATGTTTCAGTGAAAACAGTCCCGCAGAACAGATTTGCAGATGCCAATGCATACAGCCACCTCACCAAGCTGCCATTTGCTAGCCTGAAATTATTCCTGATGGTCCCTTTGTCTCTGCAACTCTTTCCAGATTCAAAGCCTTAGTTGGGAGGCTGGGATTTGCCAAACCCAGATAGTTCACTGCCCACCCATTGGGAGAAAAGCAAAACCACCCTCTCCTTGGCATAGTAAGGGGTGAGACAAACCATTCTGCGCACGACGGGAAATGATCCAGAGCAAAAAAAAGAAGCTGGATTCAGCCGAAAGGACAGAAGCCCCCATGTTGCATATTTGTATCCCACACTTTTCTGACTTTAGCAAATCCCTGATCCCTCCCCCATAGATTGCTTTTGTTCATTGGCTGGAAGCCTGTCTTTTAAACCCAAAGCTCCTAACCGAAGTTCATGTCATCATTCCCATTAGAACTCTGTTTATTGGCACACCTCAGAAATATGGGAATTCTGAATTCAATGCTCTAAGTTTACTCTTGTTCCAGGAGGAAATAATTTGTATGTCTTCGGCAGAGCGCGGTTTAGTGGGGAGTGGGTCTGACAACCATATTCTACATTCTCGGCCAAGGGGCTGTCTATCTGCATGAATTTGTCATCGCTGAGCCCAAGTCCCCATGCTAAGTGAGCCAGTGTGGTCAATCCATTCTGACTCAGCACGTTCAAGCCTGGTTACTTTTCTTCAAGGAGCTTATTATTATGGGGGTGGGAAGCGCTGTCTGATGGAAATAAATATGAGGCCACATTGCCCACTGCTTTTGATACAGGGAGAGAAACTGATCTGGAGTGGATGACCTCCAAATGATACAGTGAGCAAAAATGATCCCCCTACCTGGAAGTTACCTGGGACGAGTTTGTGTTCTCTAAAACTGAAGAATTAATTTTAGCAACAAACATAGGTTACGAGCAGAATATATTTATTGCGGGGAAATAAAGCTCCTGTCAGAGAGAGAGGGACAGGAAGGGGGCCTGAGCAGGTGATTCCTGGGAAGCTGTCTTTTCCAGGGACTTTTATAGAGTAAAACCATGTGGTGAGGTGGGTCCAAGGTGGTGGAAAAACATGGGCGCTTGCTCAGGTGGACATGAAGTCAATCAATGAGGTTACAAGCGCCATTGCTCAGGTAAAGTTTATTAAATCCAATACCAAATGAGGAAGTGAATCATGTAGCAAGCAGGCAGGGTCTCTTCCGGTTGAGGATTGGGTTAGTGACTCATTTGGGCTCTTTCAAGGCGGTTGATACTTATTTAGAATATCAATCTCTAATGCCCATCCCTAGGGAAATGTAGCTGTATTCATTTCCTCTTTTGTCTTGGGGTCTGGCCCCTATGGGAGTGTCTGTCTCTTCCAAGTTGTCAAGTCGCCTTGTCTTCCATATTGTCTCCTGGAGGACCTGGCCCTGTCTGACTGCCCATAATATTTCTATGTAATTCAGCTGTCTACAACACTTTGATTTAGTCAAAAAGATTTAGCCAGCATCGGGGCACCAGCACTCCCTGAAACTGTGTGGGAGAAGTTCTTGGTCCAGGCACACAGACCCACATTTTAGAAGAAAGTGTCCATGGCTTCTTGCATAGGATGACTATAAATGGCTGGCTGAATCATGAGTCTGCGTCCTCAGTTTTGTGTTTCTTCCAAGTGATCTTTTGGGTGGTGGTAGTGATCATCCAATTGTGAATTCACTTAAGACTACTGAATTACCCACTTTAAGTAATAGAGTTATGCAGGCATAAAATGATACCCAGTGACACATTCAATCATGGACACACTTCCCGCTTCCTCTCTTGGCTCCCCTAATCACAGTAATAACCTGTTTATGTTTTTTTTTTTTTTTTTTTTTTTTTTTTTTTTTTTTTTTTTTTTTTTTTTTTTTTTTTTTTTTTTTTTTTTTTTTTTTTTTTTTTTTTTTTTTTTTTTT
>PVJA010002831.1:0-21512 GCA_004027025.1 Myocastor coypus | reverse complement strand
TTGGGATTACAGGCGTGAGCCACCACACCCAGCACCTGTTTATGTTTTTAAACTGTTTTTAATTTTATATATCCCAGGCTCCATGCCGTTACCACCCTTCAACTCATCACGCTTGTGGATAGCCCCAATGCCGGCTCCTGAATGACTGAAACCCACTATCTCCCGGCCCCCTGCCACGATGACAGCCCTGTTCAGCAGGAAGTAGTCTCGGACTCTCAGTCATCGCCCCCTATAACCAAAAGATGCACATGATGGGTTTTCTCCTCCTTACTAAAAATTGATACTGAGTCATCATGGTGGCGAGCCAACCTGGCACAGACCTCTAGAGGCCATGTGCTATGCTCTGCCTTCCTCCTCCCAGGTCAAATTACAACTTCCTACTACCTCTTCACAATATGCATTTCCTTGTTCCCGCCTCCTGCCCAATCACTATCTGCCACATCACACAGACCCCACGCAAGCCCCTCCTCCACCCTTCCCTTGGAAGCCCTTGTCTCTCCTTTCTGCTAGTCTTCTGCATGCATGCAACAAAGGCTTCTTTTGTCTTTCCTGTCTCTTTACTACATGAAAAAGCCAAATAGCCAGTGGAAGCTATTAAAACTGACCTTTCAGTGCCTACTCATTCTTAGACTATCAGGGACTGCTTGAACAATGGGTTTATCTTGGGCCCCCTATGAAGCCACATATTAATAGCTTGTTTGCATGTAATTACCTTTTTTTATTTAATACGTTGGCTCTGGGTCCATGATAGGGTAAAGGTAGTGCTCATTCCATTTGTTGCTCTGTAAGTGGTGGCTGCCCTGGCCAGGATACAAGATAAGAGGACGTAAAACTTGAGCCAAGCCCTCTCACCTAGCAACCTCCACATCTCCCCAGCTACTGTCTGGCACTCTATCTAAAGTATTTGGGACTCCGGATATTTTGGTTTTTCTAGAGGGAGGTGCTGAGTAGTGGTGTTAGAGCGTTGATTCTAAAATCAAAACAGCATCAGGAGAAAACCTGATTTGGGGCCACCTGCCTACAGAATGCACCATGTGATTGGGAGTGCACCTGAAGAAACATCGCATCAAAACAGCACAAGTGTATTGTGCATGGAGCTGGGCGCATGCAGGTGCGACCATGCTGTGTTCTGGGCTAATTCCCAGATGGCTTCCCAACACAGCTGTAGCCCATGTGGACAATTTACCCTGGCTCTAGGCTCTTCTTTTCTTCTTTGGCCCTCCTGTATCACTGAAGCTTTTCATTTCCCAGGGGAAATCTAGAGGGAGTAGGTTGTAGCTCATTCTGGAATCCTAACGTTGCCCAGAGACACACTTCTCAAGGCGGACCCAGAGCTAGGACCCCCGTGTGGTTATTTTATTCATATCCTGTTAAAGAACACATTGTGTCCTGGCTACTTTCTCACTGCATGGCTGGGTGGCCTAGCAGGAGGGTGACAGTTTATGGTGTGAAAGACAACAAAAGCAACAAGGGCAAAGAGGGAAGAGCAGAAGAAAAGTCTCTTTCTGTCCCTTGTGTTGTATGCAGGCCACCCAGCCTAGGGAGGGGGGCAGCGCTCACACCTGAATCCCAGCACTAGATCAGGAATCAGTCACAAACTGTAGATTCAGCTCCCTCTGAACATCCCTCTACGCCATGACTGCATGAGGCTTCAAGGAGGGCATCCAGACACTAAGTGTCTTTCTAGGAAAGAGGTTGAGGCCTGCCAAGGTGGTCACCTTGAGTGTCCAGCTCAGTCTGGCCAAGAAGTTTGATTCTCCTCACTGCTCTCCTGTTACTACCTGGATTCTCTGGGAAACAAACCGGATACCAGAGTAAATGCTGAGGGAGTCTGGCAGGAACTGCCGTGGGATGCCACTTTGGGAGGATGTAGACTAAGGACTGGATAGAGTGGACATCACACTATGACGTGGGCCTCACAGACTCCAATGACCTTGCGGATTGCTTGGAAGCTAATGTGACCCATTGGAGTGTCCCACATCGGGCCACTATGGCCAGGCAATGCCATTATTGGTCACTGGGGAACCACTGTTCCAGGAGGCAAGTGGCCTTGGGCCTCTCTGCAGGTGAGGCAATCTTGCAGGGATGAAAATGACACTAGTAGCTGGATACCCAGTCCTATATGGAAGGAGGATCTGGGATCTTGTCCTCTCAACTCTATTTTCTTTCTTTTTGCATACAATTGAAAAATTTTCCAACGCATCTATGAATGGGGTTTTATCCACCTTAGGTAACTGCTGGAGTTCTAGAAAGCAAAACATCCTTCAACAATCGCCTGTGCTCATATTGGTTTGCCATCCTTGGTTTTTAGATATTTATCTGTGAAGGCCAGGGCCCGTGTGTTCACTGTAGTAGAAAGGGCTGTAGGAATGGCCAGAGACCCAAAATGTTGGAGAGGATGGTTGGTGATTTGGTAGCCTCTTGCATGGATGCTGAGTTAAGCCTCGGAAGCTGTGCAGGATGAATAGAAAGAGGCATCAGGGGAAGTCTGCTGAAGTGGAAGTCCACAAGAGTCTAGTTACCCTAGGACGTCTGAATTGTCGATGGATCTGCCTCAGTAAGTTGTAACTCTTCTCCAGCCTCCAGAAGAGCTTAGAAGTCACATTTACCTGGGAGAGCAAACACCATTCTTCAACTAGATCAGGGCCTGGCAAACTGTGTGTACATTGTTCTAAATGCATATTCTGTGACCGTAGCTACATTCTTCAAGACTACATCTAAATAAGCATTTGAAACCTGGAAATGTGCTGTTCTTTTCCTGTTGTGACAAGCCATCCACAATTAATCATTGCTAGATATTGCTAAATACTTTAATTAGCATATTTCATGTAATTCAGCCCCATGAGGCAAGGTGTGGCCATTTGTTTTAAAAAGGAAAAACCAACTCTTAGGTATTTCAGTCACTTTATTGTTGCTGGGGAAAAAAAGAAAATTATTGAAATCCACACCCTACAAGCAAGTTTTATTTTGGCTGGTGGCTTTTAAAAGACTCAGTTCAGAGTTGACTGGCTCCACATTAGGGAGGGCATGGTAACAAAGGTCTGGTGGAAGAAAGCTACATGTGTCCTGGTGGCCAAGAAGGAGAGAGAGAAGAGAGGATCCAGAGAGGGAGAACATGTCCTTCCAGGTAGGATTTCAGTGGCCTGCACCTTCAACCAGGCTACATCCTAAGAGCACACTTAGCCACAAATTCTTAAATGGTTTAATCACTAATGAACACATTGCTCCTCTGATTGAGTCTCCTTCCATAAGATATAACTCAGAGCACATGAACCTACTGGGTGATAAACTATGACTTTGTGTCCCTGATTCCCCAAATATTCATGCCAATTTCTTCATTCGGAATCCGCGTAGCTCATCTGGTGCAGCCACCAAAGGTTTAACAGTTCCAAGATGGCTGAAAAGTCCAAGTCTCGAGTCTCCTGCGGTTCAAGGCAAACTTTTAATTCTGAACTCCTATAAACACAGCTACCATACAAGGGCACAAGTTAAACATTCCCATTCCTGAAAGAAGACATAGGAAGATAATAAAGAATGGTACCAAAGCAACACCAAAGCCCAGGAGGGTGAACAACAAATCCTGTAGTTCCACATCGAGGACTAAGGGAAAGTTGTACTGAGATGTGAGCTCAAGAGAGGTTGGCTAGTACTACCCCTGTAGCCATGCTGGTTGTGGTTCTCACAGCCTCTCTCTTGGCATGGCTTTGCTCATTGCCTGAAGTTTTCCTCAGCAGATGTTCCTCATGCCTGGCTTCTCCAACTTTCTAGGGTTTCCCCGGCATTTTTAGCTTCACTTTCCCAAGATTATACACTGGGCTGATGGTAACACACTACTTGACCTCCAAGGCCTTCCTTTGAAATCTAGGTAAAAGCATTCTTCATCCATAACTCTTACATTCTTCATGCTTATAAAACGAGCATGTATGGAATATGCTAGGGCTGTTTTGCTATCTCAGGCAGCAAGCAGGTCCCATTGGACCATGGCTGCAGAGGACTCTGAGTATTTCAGTGACTAGGCACTGTTGAATTAAACTTGGGCAACCCATTTCTTAGTTGCCATTCTTTAGCAGAAGGCCCAGGGGCTTTCTTCCCTGATGAAAGCTGAAGCCTGTGAAGGGTGGTGTCTGAGTGATTCCTGAGCTGCTCTCATGGCATCTCTCCTAGTCATGGTGCAAAATGCTTGGCATCTATTTGATGAAAATCTTTTCAACAATCATTTCCTCCTTTTCCACAGCTTTGTAGGTTGTTTCTATCTAGAAAAAAAAAAACTTTTTCCAATCATTACGCTCTACTGTTTGCTCCTGATTCTCACTGTAGATTGGTTAAAAGCTCCTAGTATGCATGCCACATCCTCAGTGTTCAACTGTGTTGAAATTTCCTTCATTAGAACCTTGTACTCACCAGGCAGGCACTTATGCTGCTAAACTATATCCCTGACCCTCTTTCCTCTGGCTCGACACTTAGCCATGAATTTGTTGTCCATTGCTAAGACCTGGCATAAGTCCCAAGTACTAACCACTCCATCAAGTTCTTCATCACTGAGTTTCTCACACCTGCGTGTGAAAACCATGTATCAAACTTGTCTCTGTCTTTCGTCTTTCGCTAATCTGTCTTGCACCACCTAATTTGTAGGACCCCAGTTGTAGAACCGAAGAGGTTACAAGCAGAATCTTTTCCCTCCCGCAACAGACATGAGACTGAATAGACTTTAAATGAATTTCCCTTACATGGCACAGCTATGCCTTATGGGAAAGTAGATGGCTAATCATGGCCTCTGACTAAAGAAGGGGAGTTGATGCCATGCTGCAGACTTTACCTGGCCTTAGTAGCCCAGAGAGGGCAAGGGCACTGTCTTCCTGTACAGTTTCCTACTGTGCTACAGGTGAGGCACTGGCATAAGTGATGCCGAGTTAAATCTACCTTCCATTTGTCTACCTGCTCAGGGGCCTGGCACAGAGACATCTAGGCCAGCCACATGCCCTTGAGTGATGGTTAAGGAATTCTGGGATTGATATGCAAATGCAGATCTGCATCCGGGCTAATGGAAGCCCAGCGCTTCTCTGTGTTGACTGGGCTTTGATGAATTAGCACGCCCTCTGCAAGCTCCTGCCTGGACACCTGAGGTGTTTCTCCTGCCTCTTATTTATCCCCCAGCCCTAGCATTCTTGAGGAGTTTTGTTAGTACACACTGTGTGGTGGTCTCACAGCTCCTAACACAAGCAGATCAAAGCAGTGAAACTGAGTGATTTTCAAAATAAGCTCAATAAGCCAGCGAGGAACTGCCAGGTACTAGGCCCTGCACTGGGTGCTGAGGGGATACTGGTGACAGCTCTATGCTAGACAGTGGTGGCACATGGCAGGGCATCTCAGGATTCTGCGGTTGTGAGCCACAGCAGCCAGCTGGGGAGGATCTCAGCCAGAGGTAGTGCGGTGGGAGGCTGCAGAATGGATCGCAAGACTGAAGAACAGAACTGCTGGGCACAGAAATGACAGAAATGGGCAGGGGTTAAGTGACCTAAGGAACAGGAAATGCACTAGTGGAGTCCATATTTCTCTGGCACAGGCTGTTCTACCACTTTCTTCACCTTGATCGGTATCAGATTGCTTCTGCGTCTGATCGCCTTGACTTTGACCTCACGTCCATTCCAGGTCTAGCCACCTGGCTAGAGGTGGCTAAGACTTTTGATAAGGAGCTCATCACAGTAGTGGTGGAGGAGGGACCTTCCAGAGGACACTGAGGCTCTGCTTCTCAAACAAGGAATAGGCGCTGTTGGACTAGGTCCACGGATCCTATCAACTGTGGAAATATAGAGGAAGATGCCCAGCCCAGTGCAGCAGGAGGAAGTCAGAGAAAGCATCCTGGGAGCAGAAATAACCAAACTGAGGACAGGTTGATGAGTGAAGTGAACGCTGCCAAGGGGCAAGCGGGAAATGAAACATTTCCAGCTAAGAGCATTGCAGGTGCAAAGGCCCCCAGGCGTGGCAATTGTTGTCCTCGGCACAAAGATAGCTCATCCCCTGGTGGTCCCTATGAGTGACAGGTCACTTTGCTCGAGGACTTGGACTTCTAAATATCAGAGTCCATGTTCTCTGCAACCCCCCCTCCCAGCCTCCTCTAGCTCCTCAAGGTCAACTCAACATCACAGGAAGCTTCCTGCAGCGACTCCCTCCCTCTCCCGGAACCTGCGGGATTATATACAATCTTGAACTCTCCTGCATGGAGAGCTGAAAAGAAGAAAAATGTCACCGCAGCCTCGGGCATTTTTATTATTTCTCTGTGCCACAGTGAGGGAGGCCTCCAGTCATGAGCTGCCTGAACTGATTTGCCCTGGCGTTGGTCACAAATTGTGGCTTGACATTTATAGCGGCCATGATCCACGCATTATCGATTATTTAGGAAAAAAAAAAAATGGAGCTGCGATGGCCGCACAGCTGCCTCATTAGAAATCAGCTCCCATCATACTTGATCCTGATGGAAGAGGGGACTTGAATCTGGAAAGGGGGAAGGCACTGTCAAGTGTGGATCTTGTCCGTGTCTCGAGGGACCACAAGAAGCTCTTCTCTACCACCTCTGATTAATCGGCTCCTCTCTGTTCCTATGAAATATACGTAATCGCCCAGGAGCTCTGTGGAAGGAACTACCGTTCTCCGCCTCTTTGGCTCGGCTGTCTCTGTGGTGTGCTCCTGGGGCTGAGGACAGTAGAGCCGGCGTTGGTGCTGGCTGTGTGCTGATGGATAAGCACTCCCGCTGCAGACGCTGTCTCTCTGATCCAGGTCGTGAGCTGGATCCCACCCCAACCCCCCTCAACCTCCACCCTAGCACCCCGCCACTCCGCCCCCCCTCACCCAGTTCTGGCGAGGTTGCTTCTTCAGGGCCAATGACGTTGCAAGCGGATGGGAGGAGTCTGAGTCTCTGCTGGTTTCAACTCTCAGTTTAAGTTCAGACAGGGAGGCCTAGAGGTGCCGGCTGACACCTGCTGAGAAGCGCTGTCCTTGCAGTCATGTGACCCACGTGTCACTCCTCATCAGCAGAGTGTGGGAGGCAGACAGGCCCTGATTGGACTGGCTTCATTCTGGGCTGAATTCTGCCTTAGTTTGGATCAGTTACGGGGTCCTCGGTGACATGGACTTGAACAACTTAAGCATGTTAGTCTCCTTCAAATGCCACAAGCCAGGCGGCTTCCATGGCAGGCATCGTTTTCTCACTGTTCTGAATGCTAATTTGTCCGGGTTCAAGGCATGAGCAGGGCCGGTTTTGAGGATCCTGACGAGGCCTCTCTCCTTGGCTTACAAATGGCTGCCTTCTTGCTGTGTCTGTTCCTTTTGTGATGAGGGTATCAGCCTTATTAGGTTTGCACCCCATTTTTATGATCTCATTAATTGTCTCCTCTTAATAAATCACTTTGTAGTTTAGGACATGGGATTTCTTTTGGGGGGGGCACAATTTTTTTTTTTTTCCACAACAGTGGGAAGCTTGCAAATATTAAAGACAAGGAAGTTTGAAAGCCTTTGCTGGGAACATGAATGCCTGGGTGGTGGGAGGCGACTGCTTTGCCCTCTGCAATCATCCTGCTTGAAGGAGCCCGGCTGGCCTAAGCTTTGCCTCTGATGGCTGTGCCTGCCCTTCTGTGTGCAGGGTATACACAGCTAGCTGCCCACCCAGGTGCCTTTTCCCTGTCTCCTTTGCTGCCAGAGGTGTCCATCTCGGGTGACTGTGTCACTATTGCGAACCCTGAGCAATTCTGGCTTTGAAGAGTGTCCTAACTCTATTAAAAGAAAGTTATATTCTATAACTGACCGTCGAAGTATACATCCTGCTGATTATAAGGAGGTAAAATGTGTTTGTGGACCCCTTAAAGTATTACTAGCTCTGGGCCCTACCTAGGGTACTCGGTGGAGGCATTCCCTTCTGCAAGAGAGGGCACCCTTCTCCCCCGCTTCACAGGGACAGCTGGAGAGGGGTGAGCCATTTCCATGCTAGGGCTCTAGCTTGGCCATGGGGTGCAATCTAGCAGTGAGATGTAAAGGAAAGTTTCCTGTGGAGGCCTAAATTTTTTCTTTTTCCCCATCGTGAGATATCGCAAGGAGCAATGGCCTTTTCCAGTGGCAGTCACTATGAGGTCATGAGGCAGTGAAGATCCACAGAAGGTGGCCAAACGGGATGGGTGGTAGGAGAGTCCTAAGTCACAAGTGCCACTGGGGAGTCATGGCTGGCCACCACCAGACCTACCCTGCTGCATTGCTCGCTAGGGCCGTGTGGACAGATCCCGAGACTGGGTGGCTTCACCAGAGCACGCTTCCTGTCTCACAGTCTGTGATGCGGTGTTGCAGGACTGGCTCTAACTGAGCACTGAATGGGGAGGACCCGCTTTGTGCTTCTTCTCCGGTGCTGGTGGTTTCCTGGCACCTTTCAATGCCCCTTGGCCTTGGAGTCCTCATGTTGGACTCTGCCTCCATCTTTACAGAGTTGCCTGGGTGTGTCCTGTGGCCTGGGTCCCCATCTCCATGAGGCGGTCACTCTTTGGCATGAGATCCACCACGATTGCACGTTGGCTTGATCACCTCTGCAGACAGAGCTCTGTCTCCGTAGCTGTTCTCCGCACTGGACAGCAGCAGTGTCCATCAAGAATGAACTATCTGGGGGATTCAATGCCATCCACAACACTGGCTTTGGGACTGCCTTGTGACACTCAGGCTCCTTGCTGTACAAGCCCATGAGCTGGGTTTTTGTTGGCTGTTTCTCCTGGATTGCCAGAAGACCTCTCCACAGGCCCATCCAACTCTAACCGTGGTGACATGGTTTCTCTTCTTATTGTCAGGCCCTACTAGGAACCATGCTGCTTTGTATTCTTGCCATTGGAGACATTGGTCTACAGGCCCGTGAGTTGGAACCCCACAAAACCCTCCAGTGCAGACAACAACATAGGAAAGAACCCTGATATGACAGTTCAGTATGTTTGAAGAAATGAAACATACAGTCATTCTTGTCTTCTTCCGTTTTTCGGTGCCCCCTGCACCCCTTGGCTTGTGGATCCTCCACCCGTTCTCCACGCGCATATGGACTGATGCCGTTGGACCTCTTCATATGAGTCATGCTGGTCTCTCATCTCCAGATCACTCATCAACTCATCTCAGCCCTTTTGCCATGACAGGCAGTATATTCCCAGGCTTGGGACTTGTAGATCCTGGGAGTGGCAGGCATTGTCCAGCCAGCCACAGGTGCGGAGATGCTGATGTCTTGCTCCGTCTTGTAGAGCAATGGCTGCTTAGAAATAGATGCTTCCCTGCCACTTCTGCTCCTGGCCTAGCCATGTTTTTCTGTGCCTTGATGTGGAATTGAGTAGGACAGGGGCAACTCTCAAAGGAGGATCCCCATCTGGCAATACCATCTGAGAACCTGTTGGCCATGCTAATCCTCAGGCCCTGCTCCAGATATCCTGAACCAGAAATGCCCCAGTCTGTACTTTTCACACACACACACACACACACACACACACACACACACACCCTACATTATGATCCTCTTTTTATTTAAAACTTTGGTATTGCATCATGAAAGTAACATATTATCTCTCTCGATGCTCACAGTGCCCCTGAAGTTTTGCTCCCCTGTCAAGGGCCTTGCTTACCTTACCCTAGCCAACACAGCTGGCCACATCTCAGCTCAAAATCTCAGTCTGCGCAGGAGGTGTGCGTAGTGTATAGCAGAGACCCCAGGCTCCCTCAGGACCATCAGAGAACTCTTCCACAAGGATGTAATGTCAGACCTGGGAGCTGAAGACAGAACGAGTTAACTTGGGGGTGGGGCAGGGTAAGAGCAATCCAGGCAGAGAGAGCAGGAGGTGCAAAACCGAGATGTGTAGAGAGGGCTTCACACGTAGGACCACGGATTCCCTTCACGAATATTTGTCAAATTCGTACAGAGTGCCCTGGTGTCTTCTGCCTTTAGCAACCCAGAATTTCAACCCCTGTATTGAGTTGGAAGGGTGTGAGAGAGGCAAGCGGAACAAAGGTTAAGTCCCAGCTTGCCTCGGCCAAGAAGGCGTGTAACATGCCCGAGATGTCTTCTGCCCGCCCAGCAGTGGTATTTGGCACTGGGCAAATAAGGTTGGGAAAACACAAAAGACCTCATTAGAACTGCATTTTATACAGGTTCCCATTTCAGAGCTAATAGCATTAGCCACTACATAGAGTAAGAGCACAATTACCTCCTTTTAATAACACGGTTGACGGCCCAGCGCAAATCCCGAAGGAGCCTTGGTTTACGTTGGGCGGCTTCTATAGTGTACTGTGAATTCCCAGGCCCGAGCTGTTTTGCAGCCTTTCTTCCCAGTTTGCTTAGGATGGAGGTGGCTATGCCCAGTACATCAATGTAACCATCACTCACACCTCCTTTCGACCTGAAGTGCACTCCTTCGGGCAGTGAGTGACATAACCATTCCGGTGACCCAGAACTGAGAAGCCTAAACCCAATGCTCGATGTGGCACCCTACCAACTCTTTAGAGAAAGCCATCCCTTAGGGGAAAAACTGAAGCAAACGAACAGCAAAGAAAAAAAGCCCTGGGCCTCATACTGCTCGCTTTCATCCATTGCTGTCTGAGGGCCTGACTGAGCCGGAGGGAGCTCTCCAACCAGACCGAAAGACTTCTAGAATCTGATACTCGGCTTTTATTGTACTGAGGAGAAAGCTTAAGTAGAACGGGGGAAACAAAGACATCGTGAAGATAAAGTAGTATTCACTTTCACTGAATGGCTGTCTTCTTACATGTTCAGTCTTTTCTAGAAAGAGTGGCTGGAGAATAAAACACCTGTTTGGTAAAAGCTACTCTGTCACTGAAATTCAGCGCTTCACTACTTAAAAAATATCACAGCTGTACATGCTGAAGGAAGAATCAGAGTTTCCTTAGTTGTCACACTATTTTACGGTAAGTTAGGAAGTTGAGTCTGTACCTCAGACCCTCAAAAGTGAATTTTATTGAAGTTTGACAACAGGAAAAACAAGAGCAAAGGATAAGAGACCCAGCACCCAAGTCCAGCAAACCCCACTGGAGTCCTCCAGTCACCCGCTTCCTCTTCCTTCAAGGTGGCCACTGCCACAGCCCCTTAGGTCAATGATTCTGTGAAACTGATAAAACCGAGATGAATGAACTCATGTGTATATTTCCTGTCTGGCTTGCTGGCTCAAACTCAAGAGCCATTCCACCGTGTGGTTCGTAGTCTGTGTGCATTGGTGTGTGTGTGTGCGTGTGTGTGTGTGTGTGTGTGTGTGTGTGTGTGTGTGTGCCCTGCAGTTGGCAAGGATTTGGGTGGCTTGTAGTTTGGGATGTTTACAAACAATGGAGGCATCTGGGAGCTTTTCTGGGACCACGCCAGGTGTCAGATGCACAGGGGCCTCCTATGTGGTGTAGCTCTAGGATCAGGACAGAGAGTAGGAAGATGTGGTGTCGGACTATTTCCTGGGCTCACACCACCCCACCCTTCCACTAGCAGTGTGTGAGTGCTCCAGTTGTTCCGCATTCTTGCCAGCGCTTGGATTTGTTAGTCTATTGGCTATCACGGTGGGCCTGTGTTTATTTTTTATTGTAGTTTTAATTTTCTTTCTCCTCTAAATAATGAAATTGAGCATCTTTACATAATGGCCATTTAAAACACCTCAATGCTAGCTTTCTGATATTGAAACAGAACACTCCAGATAATGAACTTACCAAGAGATTATGTATGTTTTGGCTCACTTACCTCCTGGCTAGGAAGCACAAGTAGAGAGGAAAAGATTTGGGGATCCCACAATCCCTTTTGAGGGTCACTCTCACATGTTCAAAGACTTCCCATTGGGCCATCTCTTAAAGTTGCCCCCACCTCTCTATAGTGCCAAGCTGGCCACCAAGCCAAACTTGGGGCTTTTGAGGGATGTGTAAGATCCGAAGTCTAGCTCTTCCATTTTGTAAAGTGCCCATCCAAGTTGCTTGTCCAGGCTCTTCTTGAATTTTGTTTTTATTCAAAGGAGTTCTTTCTAAAGTAATAGTGTGAATCTTCGCTTGGTGATAAGTGCTTCAAGTTTCTTACCTTCATTGAGATAACACGAAAGAGTGGAAAGATTGGCCATGAAGTAGAAGTTCTTCCCTCTGAGGACTCATTGGTCAAGCTTTTCCACTAGGTTAGTGCCTTTCATCCCCTACTGAAGAATTCACCCCCATCCTCCTCCACTAAGATGGCAGACACATTCTCTGTCAGTGCTGGGAAGGTCTGAATTGGAAGGGGAAGCCATCATCTATCTTGATCTGAGCTTTGTCCGCAATCAAATTAAATCTACATAAATCCGAGCAGAACTGGAAAGCTGACATTAAGTCCTTGAGATGTGACTCAGTGGCACATTTTTGGTTGCTTTCCATTAACTTCATCATTTATAGTTTTTTTTTTTTTTTTTTTTTTTGGTGGGACTGGAGTTCGAACTCATGACCTTGTACTTGCCAGGAAAGCACTTGTGCCATGGAGCTATCTCCCTGGCTCCCATCATTTATAGTTCTATGCAGAATAACCTTGAGTCTCTTCATTAGATTTATTTCTAGTTTTTTGTTTTGTTTTGTTTTTGTCTTTTTGAGACAGGGTCTTGCTGTGCAGTCCAGGCTGGCCTTGAGCTCACTTTTGTGGCCCAGGTTGGTCTTGAACTCACACCGATCCTCCTGCCTCAGCCTCCCAAGTGCTGGGATTATAGGTATGCATCACCACTCCTGGCTAGTTACTTGGGTTTTTGATGCTATTGTTATACAGTTTCTTATTTATTTATCTGTGCTGGGGAATGAACCCTGGGCACTGCTCATGCCAAGAAAACATGAAACCCTGAGCTGTACCCACCCTGTATTATATTTGTAAAGCTTTACATTCTGTTGCATGTATAGAAACAGTTTACTTTTTAAATATGTACCCAATTCCTAGCAATCTTGCTAAATTTATTCTAATAATTGATGTGTGGACTTCTGTTTTTGAATTTTCTACCATAGTCATGTCAAGGGCAAAACGTGATGTTTATTTTTCCATTTAAGATTTCAAATCTCGGACCTTTTCCTTCCAGAGTAGTGCGGTGTGGGAGTGGCAACTGCTACTGTTGTGGTTTCGCTCCCGCTCTAAGGGGGAAGCTTTCAGCATCTCATTGTGAGAGATGTTCTGTGCAGAATTTTTAAGTCAAAATTCTTTATCAGACTCAGAAAATTTGACTTGAATTAAATAAAATTTGACTGGAATTGCATAGAGACAATTTTTGCAATATTCTTCATTTAAAAAGAATATAAACATAATTTATCTGTGTTCTCTGGCCCATATGCATTTTTCTATATCGTCTACTTTTTAAATTTTTATACTGTTTTTCACTTGGTTTGAATCCTTTTGCCTTGCAGTTTATTAATATTTTGCCTGTGTGTGTGTGTGTGTGTGTGTGTGTGTGTGTGTGTGTGTGGTACCAGGGATTGAACTCAGGACCTTGAGCTTGCTGGGCAAGGACTTACTCCACTGAGCTATCTCCCTGACCCCCTCGCCCTATATTTTGAGGCTGGTTGAATTGATCATTCTGTTCTTGGAAGGCTATTTTTACATGCTAGAACTACTTCTTATGTAACCTACTTAGTAGGATTATAACAGAGGTATATAGGTTTTCTAGCTTTTTTTCAAATTCCCTTTTCTCTCCTCTGCTGACATCTTTAGACTTATTTTTATACTCATTTGCCCTCTGTATTACTCCAGATATTGTAAATCCTTTCATAAATTCTCATTGGTTGTACAAGAGATTAAAATACCCACCCTTGATTTTTCAAGGTCAAATATAAATTAACATTCATTTTACTCCTGGATAAGCCAAGAGCCTTAGAAAATTTTAACTTCCCTTACTTCTCACTTGCAAGCCATTTTTGCTCTGATTTTACTGTTATCTACAGGGAGTCATCAAAATATTTGATGCATGCATAATTAAAAAAAACTATTAGAGTAAAATACACATTGCTGTTAACCTCCCCTCAAAATACTCTTCCTTTTGTTTCTTTTTCCTTTTTTTTTTTTTTTTTTTTTTTTTTTTTTTTTTTTTTTTTTTTTTTTTTTTTTTTTTTTTTTTTTTTTTTTTTTTTTTTTTTTTGTCTTTTTGAGACAGGGTCTCGCTACGCAGTTGAGGCTGGCCTTGAGCTCACTTTTGCAGCCCAGGCTGGTCTCGAACTCGCACCGATCCTCCTGCCTCAGCCTCCCGAGTGCTGGGATTACAGGCATGAGCCACCACACCCGGCTTGTTTCTTTTTTCTAATATATTTAGTATAGGGTCTGCAGGATCTCACTACGCAGATCAGATTCATAGCCATCCTCCTGTTTTTAGCCTCCTCCGTGCTGGGATTACAGGTGTGCGCCGCCACACCCACCCTCAGTCACTGTCTGAGCATGCCCTTGTCCCTGGTCCTGCCTAAGCAGATGCTTCAATCCCCTGATCTATCTGGCCGTCCCTTCCTGCTTTCTTTAAACACTCCTACTCCATCATTCTTGTGGCTTTCTGAATCACTTCCAAAAGGCTTCTTTTGCCAGTATCTTTCCAAGGTGTGACCAAAACCAGTGAGTGCTGCTGCTTAGCGGCACCCAGTTGAAGGCAGGCTCACTGTGTCATCGTCTGTATCATCTCCTGGATCTGTACTATACAGCTCCTGACTGTCCCCCCCCCCCCCCCAAGACAAAGTGACCTTGAAAGGTAAATGATTTGGGTTGATCTAGGAAGAGACAGCTATGACTCTGCAGCCAAGACACCTAGAAAAGAGGACTTCCAGAAATTGAGAGGGTGAGAAGAGAGTAGGTTAAAGGAGATCAACGGAAGCATGGCTGTTAGTGTAATCCATTTGTAAAAATTTAAATATTCACCATAGTTCTCAACCACATTCTACTATACTTTAAATCTCAAATTACATTATTGATTTTTTTTTTTTTTTTGTGGGACCAGGGTTTGAGCTCACGACCTTGCACTTACCAGGCAGGCACTTGTATCCCAGAGCTATCTGCCTGGCCCATATTGATGTATTAATATAAATTATCAATATAAACATTAACCACCAATAACTGGATAGTCACCTGGTTATATATCAACACTGATTTTTTTTTTTTTTGCGGGACTGGGGTTCGAACTCACGACCTTGCACTTGCCAGGAAGGCACTTGTGCCACGGAGCTATCTCCCCATCCCCAATGCTGATAGATCTTAATCTTATGTTTTCATTTATGAATTTCACTGCTCTCCCTTCCTCCCAATTGGTCTGAGTTTCCATCTGGGGTCTTTTTACTCCTTCCTGAAGAAATTCCCTTTAGTGTTTTTTTTTTTTTTTTTTTTTTTTTTTTTTTTTTTTTTTTTTTTTTTTTTTTTTTTTTTTAACCTAGGTCTGCTGGTGATACATTTTCCTAGATTTCTGCAGTCTGAAAATAGCTTGATCTCGCCCTCATTCTTCAGGGTTATTTTCAATGAGTATAGAATCCTAGATAGCAATTATTTTTCTTTCAGAGCTGTTCCCTAGTTTGTGATGAGGTCAGATGTTCCCCTCTGTTGGTTCTCTGAAGGTTATTTATCCTCCCCTCTTCCCAGGGAGGAGGTGGGGGAGAGAGAGAGAGAGAGAGAGAGAGAGAGAGAGAGAGTGTTCCTCAGCCTTTTTGTTCCACTCAGTCTTCCATACACTGGCTATGCCTGCCCACACTGCTGAGGGCAGGTCCCTTTCCTTCAATCTATGGATCCATCCACTCGCCGGATTATCTCTTCTGGAAACATCCTCATAGTCACATGCAAGAGACAAGGAGCTCTATGAGCAGTCTTTAGTCCGGTCAAGTTGACACATGAACCATCACAAGCAGTAACAGTTCTCTCCTCTGAGGGTGCATCTCCTTTTATTTCTCTTTTCTGTCTTTCTGGGATAACAAGTAGACCCACATCAGACCTTTACCTGAATTCCTAGGATGCATTCTTCTGCCTCATCTTTTCCATTCTGACTTGTATGTTCCATCCTGACTTCCTGCTTCCAGCTCACGAATTCTTCCCGTCGGTGTCTGAGGTCAGTTTGCTACAGCGTTTAAAGAGTTTCAATCTCTTTGCTCATTTTTATGCACACCCGCTTCCCTGATGATTTTGGACTCCATCTCCCATGGCTTCTTTTGGCTGTCTGTTTCTCTTGCTTTGTGACTACACCATCTTTGTGCGTTTAGTTTTTGTTCTCAAACAGTAGAAAAACAGCAGAAATAATAGCCAGAACTCCCCTCACATTCAGCAAGGCCGCTGAGGGTATGGAGCAGCCACACTGCTGTGTCACAGCAACGTGCTTCAGGGTGTGTTTCAGACCCACCATAGAATGCACCTACGGAACACAGCCCAATGCTCAAACTCAGAGAATAAATGCCAATGTGGCATCCCCCTCCCCTCTGCAGACCCCATCTGCCTCCCAAGTTCCTCTGAGTTAGAGCAGTTCCTTAGATTTCCCCTTTAGGATCATATCACTTTTGAAGATTAGAGGTTAGTTGTTTTGTAGATGTGGATTTATTTGTTTTACTTTATGACTAGATTCCAGTAATACATCTCTATCATAAACATTGCAGGAAAGATATCTAATTCTTATTTTCTACTCCTAGGTGGTACGTGAGTCTGATTTCCCCAATTAATGATGTTAATTGTGGCTAATGAAGGTGTTGTCTTGCAGGTTTCAGTCACTCCTCTTTCTTTTCATGATTAATACATGTTTTGGGGACATAATTTTGAAATTGAAGATGCAACAGCTGGGGTTTGAGCCCTCGCATGCCCTGCTGGCCCCACTTCCTGGGGCTGGCTGAGAGGGCTATTGAGACTGGGTGTGGTGGCACATGCCTGTAATCCCAGCGCTTGAGAGGCTGAACACAGGCGGATCACTATGAGTCTGATCTAAGTAGCGAGGCCCTGCAGCAGATCCTATGGACTCGGTACTAAAATAGATAGATAGATACATACATACATAGGTAGATAGATAGATAGATACATACATACATAGGTAGATAGATAGATAGATAGATACATAGAAAATGTACTCTCTCCCATCAAGCATTTCTTTAAAGAGAATAAAAATAGTTGAAAAAAACATTTGGAACAATATACAATTTCACTAAACAAAGTGAAAGGAAAAAAACATTTGGAACAATATACAATTTCACTAAACAAAGTGAAAGGAATTCAACAATGGTAGTTCAGTTGCATATTGTTGTTTTTAAATTAATTGTCCAGATTACTAAATATAAGCATGCAAAATTGGTCGAAAAGAAAAAGGAAAAAAATTAAGTATTAATTCCTCCTTTCAATAGACCAGCAGAAATCAGCAGTACAATTATGATATATAGGTTCTCTCTTCCATCCTTTCTTTCTTTCCTCCTTTCTCTCATCCCAGCTGCCCCTTCCCTCTGAACAGCTTCTTTCTCTTTCATGGTATCTATCTTAACTTTCAGATTTTGTTTACTCTTTCAGGTTCTTACACTAGGGAGACAATCCAATGCTTGCACAAGAAGGTCTGATCAAACTTTTTACCCCCTAGTTTTAGTATTCATTGATGTTTCCTACCTGATTTATAACTATGACAGGCTGACCCATGGCAGTTGTTCACCTCCATCACTTAATACATCTACAGGTTAGCATTACAGTGGTTCTCAACCTTTCTAATGTTGACCCTGCAATACAGTTCCTCATGTTGTGGTGACCCCCAACCAAAAAAATAATTTTGGTGGCTACCTCAAAACTGTGATTTTGCTACAGTTATGATTTCCAACGGCTTTAGGTGACCCCTGTGTTTTGGTCATTCGACCCTCACTGGGGTCGCGACCCACAGGTTGAGAACCGCTGTACAGGAACTTGCCTTCTGTTTGTCCTTCTATGAACTTATTCTGTGTGTATGCATGTATGTATGTATTTTATTGATAGGTTCACTCATCTGTCCATTTCTGTGAGTTTAGCCACCTTCAAGACTACTAAATAACTTAGTATTTAGCACTGCGTTGTGCCGTTATTATACTAGTGAGGATATGAAGAATCAGAACCCCTGCCCACTGCTGGTGGGAAAATGAGGTGAAGCCACTGGAAGATGCTTTGATAGTTCTCCAAAGGATCAAACAGAGAGTCATAGAAACCAGCAGTTCTACTCCTAGTGTACATCCCAGCAATGGGAAGCAGATGCCCACACCACAAATTTTACATGAACGCTGACAGTGCTGTCACTGCTGACATAGAGAAGCCACACAAATCTCCAACACAACAGCAAAGAAGTGGAAAAACAAAATGTGGTGTATCTATATAGGAAAGCACTATTCAGTCACAAAAATAATGTAGAACTGGAATACGTTACAAATGGGTCGAACCTTGAAAACTTTACGTAAAGTGAAAGAAGCCAGATAAATAAAAGGTCCCATAGTACAGATTTTACTCATATTGAAGTCCAAGATAGGGAAATTAATAGATACAGTGAATTAGTTGTTGTTTAAACTTGATAATATAGTGGAGGTAGAGGGTAAAACTAAAACTTACAGGGTTTTTTTTTTCCAAAGTGGCAAGATATTTTAATATTAACTGTATTAATGATTGTACATATCTGGATATGTAATAAAACCATTGAATTGTCTAGTTGAAGTGTATGATTGTATGGCATATGATTAATACGCTTTAATGTTTTCAAAATAATGATATTTCTTATTGTAATTTGTTGAAACATGGAAACTTTTGTGACATATGACCCAGTGGCACAACTCCTCAATGAAATAGGTCATTAGTATTTGTAAAACAGAACCAGTAGAGCTATGCATCTTACAGTCTACCTATAAACAGCTGTACGGCTTTTGGAGTGGCTAATGTTAGGCAAAGAACTTGAATTTTCCTAAACCCAGGTTTCCTCATCTGGCAAAGGGAGCATTAATATCTGTTATTAAGTAACAGTACCTGGAGTTTCCCCACCCCAGGACATCTCTTGGCAGTTGGTGGCCTCCACTTCCTGGCTGCCATGGTTTGAATATGGCTTGTCCCTTGTGCAATTTGTGTTGGGATCCAATCCTCACTGGTAACACAAGGTGGAAACTCAGTCTGATTACCATGTTTGAAAAGAGGCCTCAGGACGCTGACAAGGATGGCTAAGAGCATTGGGGTGGAGCTTCCGTGACCGACTACTGATGGCTTTTGAAGAAAGAGAACACCCAGATACCCAAGCACACTCTTCCTGTCCTTCAGGAGATGTGAGCCAGAGGACTGACTACCCCCAGCGTGCCAGGGAAGGGGCCCTCGTGGCTACAGCACAGAGCAGAAGCTGCCGGAAGGAAGAGCAGGTCACTGTCAGAGATGTTTACTTTGGCCACCGTGTTCCCTCTGCCCTGATAAGATTGTTTAAACTAGGTCAACATGTATCTTGCAACAATCCACCCCATTCCAGCCCTCCCAGGTGACAAACACTCCTATATAATACATTGCCAAGTGCTTTTCTTCTTCTAGGCCTTTGTTCTCATGGCCATCAGTAACAAATAAGTAACCATAGAGGTCTCAGGTGGTTGCTGTTTCTCAGGGGCTCTCTGGTACCCAAGAAGCAGCCCAATGGAACTAAACCATATCTCAGAGCAATCTTCTTCATCGTTTACAAAGCCACCATCCAGCGCTGTCTCTTGTCCCATGATGCACTGCGCCACCTTGGGATCCTGCCATACAATGCAGCCCGTCAGTCTTGGACCTCCAGATCTTCAAGCCAAAATCAAGCTCTTTAAAACCTACCCAGGCTGTGACATTGCATTATTAACAAAAGAAAGCAGACTAACACTGTGGTCTCTGTCTATGAGAAATGGAGCCCTGAGATGGCCAAATAGTTCAGCAGATTAAAGCTCCTATAAGGAGGTGCAGGGGGCAAAGGGTTGGATCCGCAGGTCTGCCTTGCTGGCTCCACCCCCAAAACGTGTTAAATTGGCAGTTGAGACTGGGCGTGGTGGTGGCGGCCTGGACCTGTAATCTCAGCTCTTGGGAGGTTGTAAGCAGGCGGATCACTATGAGTCTGACCTAGTAGTAAGACCCTGAACACCCTGTAGACCCTTCTGTAAAAACATACAAAAAAAAAAAGAAGGAAAAAAAGAAGAAGAAAAAAAAATGGAGCACTGTACAACAGTACAACAGGTGGATTGAGCTCAGTGTCCTATTTTTCTAAATTGCGCTTTGCTTTGTCTTCATCTATACCACACGGCTGCAGCTGTGGTTCTCTCACCCAGTCGTACTGAGCCTGACTTGACCTGCAGAATTGGCTCCTGACTCCTGTGGGAGGAGGAGTCTGAACACAGCCAAGGGAGCCCTTCTGGAACACTCAATTTAGAGACTAGCAGCACTAGGGGAAGGCTCTTGAAAATGAGGATAAGCATTGATTTGGGTCAGGGCCAATTTATTTCCTTCCCAAAGATCCCTAAATGGACTCTAATCCTCTTCTGTATTTAACATGGCATGAAAACTCTCCTTGTCCCAATAGCTTGCTTCTGCCCCAAGTCCCCTTCACTAACCCAGTCCTCTTCCATCTACTGATGTACAACACTGAATTCAGGAAGCAGCGTCTCAGTATTTAGGGCAGCAAAGCCTACCTGCAGGTATCTGGGGCTATGGAAGCAGATGGACTCAAACATGATAACTTTATAATATAATTTTTTTTGTATTTTTCTAAGGAGAGCACAACATAGTATTAAAACAGAAAAATGATAAATGATACAGAATTTCACTAAGCAAAACAATATGAATTGCATGGTATTTGTTGTAGTGCATCGTTTTGTCTTCAGATTAGTTGTTCACATTACCAGGCATATGGACACCAAATTGGAAGGAAGAAATATATAAGAAATTAAACATTAACTGCTTTTTTCCATAGACTAGCAGAAATCTACAGTACAGTTGTCCAAATCATCCTGCTTACTTACATACATATCTTTTCCCCCACTCTCACTGTCTTCTCAATCCAGTAATTCCTTCCTTTTTAACAGGTTCATTCCCCTTCAGATTTTTTCTCTTTCATGTTCTCACACTAATAAGACAATAGGATGTTTGCACAGGTGGGTTTATTTATTTCACTTAAGATTATGGTTTCTAGTTGCATCCATTTATTGATAATAGCCTCACATTTATCCTTTTCAATAGCTGAATAATATTCCATTGTTTTAAAATACTACATCTTCTTTTTCCATCCCTCAGTCAGTGGACAGCTGGATTGCTTTCAAAATTTAGCTAAACTTAGACAAATTACACTGCTATAAACGTGAATGCACATATGTCAGCGTGGTACGATGTTTTCAGTTCTTTTGGAAAAGTACCTAGAAGGGGAACAGCTGGGGTGAATGGGACTTCCAATCCTGTATTTTTGAGAAATCTCCACCCTGATTTCTATAGTGGTTGTACCAGTGGGTACTCCCACCAATAGTGCAGAAGCCTCCCCAGTATGGTAAATTAACAGAAGCCCACCTTGGTGGTGAGCAGCTGGGGTTGAGAGTAGGAAGAAAAGAGG
>PVJA010002830.1:81730-101967 GCA_004027025.1 Myocastor coypus | reverse complement strand
GCCACCGCCCCAATAGTTTGCTGCTTTGAAATGTCTCTTGAAAGATTAATCAGTCTGCCATGCTTAATCTCAGTCTTAGGCAAAGTCTCTGGGCAGGAGCAAAATTCCGAAAGACTTTCAGCCAATCCATAGCACAAATCATCTGGAGTCCAATGACCAATGCTGTCCTTTTTTCCAGCAGAAACCTCCTCAGCCTGATTTTTACAGGCAGGCCTTCTGTCAGTCTTCTGGTCTAAGCTCTGACCAGAATCGCCCAAGCTGAACAGCCAAAGCCGTTCTACAGCTTTGTTTTCAGCCGACATCTCTAAACCTTTCC
Source organism: Myocastor coypus (assembly GCA_004027025.1). Taxonomy (NCBI): domain Eukaryota; kingdom Metazoa; phylum Chordata; class Mammalia; order Rodentia; family Myocastoridae; genus Myocastor; species Myocastor coypus. The sequence continues at coordinate 101,651 of PVJA010002830.1, read as the reverse complement.
TATCTCTTCCCGTAAGCCATTTCCAAAAGCTTATAATCCACATTGTCAGGTATAGTAACAGCAACGACCCCACTTCTCTGGTACCAAGTTCTGTCTTAGTTACTTTTTGCTCGTTGCTGGGACAAATACCCGACACTCAAAATGAAGGAAGGAAAGGTTTATTTAGCTCACAGTTCATAGAGGTTTCAGTCCATATTCGGCTAGCCCAAGGCTGAGTGGAGCAGGGTGGAGCGCATCCAGTTCATGGAGGCAGAACAGCAGCAAAATGGTGGCAGAGGCAGCCAACCAAACAGGGCAGCAGAGCAGCAGCACCAGCTCGAGCTCCAGTCTGTCTCTCTGTCTCTCTTTATATTACATTCAGGCTCTCCACCTTAGCTCCCGTCCTAGGCTACACCCATAATCCCAGAAGTACTTCCACCCATAATCCCATCAGTACTAAAACCTATAATCCCAGGGATCATGGATCAAGTCTCAAACTCTAGAAGTCCCCGCCCAGTGACTCCATGAGGCTTTGGGGGGATAACTAGACATAAACCATAACATATAGTAATAGTATTACTAAGCTTCTCTTCTGGAGAGTTAACAACTTAAGTAGGCAGACCAAAAAAATAGAGTAAAAGAAGGGCTACAAGGCTTGCCAATATTTTGGCCCTAGCCCTGTAGGTCAGTGAGGATCAGGATATAAGAGAACCTGTACTGTAACATCGTATAACTCAGTGGTGTCCCAAATTTTCTATTCAAGGAGATTATGGTGCCATAGAGGAAAGGCATAAGTAATGTACAGTGTACCTAAGGAGAGTCACCTAGAGAGAGAACATTCTCTGAGGCTTTCACAGAGAGCAAACTGGTCAAGCTATGGCCATGAATCATCCAGATGGCTGGCACTAACAAAAGTTCTACAAAACACTGTATATGCTTTCAAGATAAATCCTGAGGGGATTTGACTGACCTTGTCAGATACAAAGGTTACATATTTTGTTATATAGGTCTTGCTTTATCTTGGACATAGCCACCCAGCAAAAGAGTTTAACCATGAAGCAAAAATAGTAAAGCCAGGTTGTTATTATTATGTGCTGTAAAAGGATCAATTCAAAGATTCTGACATTGCCAGTTCTGCTGATAATCCACTTCTATTGTGGAGTATTGGTTTATATACATACTACTTTCCCTTAGTTCAATTAGAAGAAATATTTGTACTAATAGTCTTTAGAAATCTTATGTCTGTGTCTTGTAATCTGAACAACTAGTATAAAGATAAGAATAAGCATTGTATTTATTATTGTGGATGTCCTACTGACGGGTCCTGAAACTGTCTCATTGCTATATCTTTATTGTTGAAATTAATAAAATTAAAACATTAAATTAAATTAAACTTGTTCTTACATATCATGGCTAGTCTTACTAGGTTAAAGTAATATTAAGACAAATGATCTGAGTAAATAATGACAGAGTAAAACTGTGTAAGACTATATACATATATATATATATATATATATATATACATATATATATATATATATATATATATATACATATATATATATATTCTGAAACTTCTCATGTCCCAAGCTCTTTAACTAGTAATTTGAATGCACTGATTTTATGAATAACAAAATAAGATAATCTAGATGATAAAAAGTCTAAAAATTTAGAACTCAGAAAATCCTTGACCCCCCCCAAAAATAAATAAATAAATGAAATTGATGATGAACCGATACAAATCATAATGAGCTACAGATTCTCTACATTTTGCAAACCTTGGTGGACTCCAATGAATTTGGTTCACCCTCAAGTGAAGAGCAACCTTCATATTTTGCAAATATGGCCAACCAAACTCTTATTTATTAAAACCAACTGCCTTCTCAGTTCAAAGACATTCTCAGAAATCCTGACCTGCACCTCATAATGGTTGCATTATGTAAACTTGCATGTTGACCAGCAGGGTTTCTATTATACCTTATTTTGAAATCTGATTTCATTTTTGACATCTTTTTATCTGTTACAGTGGCCTCTTTGTGAATTTTGTTCATCTCCACTCTGACACTTGCATGACCATATCAATGGCTCTTCATCTCCAGTTTCTGCTTGGGTAGGCACACATTTTGTTGTTGTTCTGAGCATAACTGGCAGCTGTTTCTGTTCAAGGGCTTTCCTTTCTCAATCCTTAATGGTACTTGTTTAGTTTTTGATGTATAAATATATTCAAAATGTATTGGCTTAGTGTATTAAAAGCTGCATTTTGTATATGAGAAAATGTAATAATTTTAAGAAAAATGATTATATGTTTCATGAGATAAAATTTCTTGGTTTCCATATACATATAATAGTGAATTTCCAGTAGTTATCCATTCTAAAATTTGCAACTGGACAATTCATTTATCCAACTATAAAATAGCCTTAAAATAGTAATTATACCTTAAGGTTACCGAAGGGATTAAATCTTTTAGTATATGGGAGGTACCTGACAATTAATTAGTTCATTCTAAGATGCAAGAGAATTTGCTTCTAGAGATCTATCTATGAGAAAAATAGGATATAAATTTCTGCCCTTGCAGGTTTTATGACCTCCTCTCAGTATGAACACACAGCACTGGTTATTCAAGTCAATTTGCCACCAGGCCACATAAAATCTAAAATAATAATTTTTAGCTTTAGACTTGTGAAAGCTTAGGAAAGGTTGTAGGTATTGCTTAAAGTGGTTGCAAATTCAATTAAAAATTTCACAGAGGATTCAGCTCAATTCCATTATATTTTTGAGACTAGTAAACTATAAAAATGACAAATATGATGACTTGCTCTTGAGTCTAAATAGCCCAGCTGTGCAATTACAGGAATGGTGCTGTGGCTGAGAGCACCCTGTGTGGGAAGCCTGCAGAAGTTTAATTGACCACAAGATCAATATGAGGAAATAGCATGATATAGATACATTAAAAAGAAGCTCCTCAAGGCTCTAATAGAAATATATAACCCAGAACAAGTTTAGCTATACTCTGCCTCAATTTTGTGCCAGACAGAGTTTGATTCTCACAATCTTAAGAAATATGAATAAACCAGCATGCTTTGAGCACAGAGCCCTCAGGATGTGAACTTGTAAGAAAAAAGTTATATGACAAAGGAGGCATTCTTAACAAAGTCACGATATGAGGTGCAAAGAAAATAAGGGCTAAATGATCCCTGTAGAGTCGAGAAGGGAAGCCTCCTTCAGATTTACCCAGTAGAATTCAGATCAAAGGAATGAAACTAGAGAAATGCAGACTTACACCAAATGTGAACAACAGAAGGAAGAAAATAAAGTTCGTGCACTTGCGTAATTTCTGAACCTGAATCCTCTAGAGAACTCCACAGAAGCTGGAGAGAGGCATGCCCAGGTCATCCCATCTGTTTTTGTTTTGAAACCATAGGCTCTTTGAATTTTTAACGTACATTTGCTCAAGATCCAATGACTCATTTTCAGCAAGTTCACACAGAAGACGTGAAGGTGAATAATAAACAAAAGTAAATTCAGATAATCCTCAAAAGAAATGACTTTATTATTGTTGCTGCTAATAGACTCGGTTGTCTTCTTTTGTGAAACTGCTAAAAGTGTATTCATCAGGTGACTGGTCAACTGTAAAATTCATTTTCCCCTTTAAAAAGCAATATGTGAGGTCGTGATTAATTATCCTCTAAATTTCCTTAAATCATCAAATCAGAGAGGTGTGAGATCAAGAATAAGAGAGGTTTGTTAAAGGGCAATTCTTCTTTGAATGCTGGGTGGACACTAAAGATGGAAATTGGTTTTCCTCTCTTAATCAAGTTCACCTGATTGGGGAAGGATACTTGTATATTTGTGTTTTGAAGAATCCAGAATCATGGTCTATGATTACTTGTAAAAGTACCGATACAGGCTTCATGTACTATTGGCAGAGGACATGTGTTTTGTTAACATGTGTCTCATGTCAAACATTCCCTATGAAATTGATGTTCTCTGACTAAATGTATTGGAGTTCAACCTTGCAATGTTTCCCGGGTCCTTCTTTCCTATCTAGCACCTGCTGAGAGGTCAACCAGGCTCAGCCAGCCAGTGTGGCCCAGAACCAGTGCAGCAACCAGAGCCGGAAGGGACGTCTCTCCCAGCTCCCCTATTTGCGTATATTTTTATCCCCATACATAGCTCAGAGTGTTGACTCCCTGATCCAACCATGATTAGAACAAATGCTTATTAAAATTTTACATAGCAAGGGAATAGATCTGAATGTTTGATCAAAATTTATAGTATTTTCTGTTTGATGAAAAACTCAACAATGACAACTACAAAACAACAGCAAGCCAAAAAAAAAAAACTAATGCTATGTGTTGAGTAAACTATTACAGCAACACTTAGGCTTATGCCAGTTCTCAGTCAAACATTAACACACTTTTGTAATAACTGTGTTACAAGGTTAATGACACACTTTCTGGTATTCCAAGTGAAAAGTGACTTCTCCCTAGAGTCAAGTAGAAATAAACATTCCTTGAAGATGTATTCCTTGAAGATGTTTTAACTGGAATATTTTACAGGAATATACACATATATATCTTATACAGTAACAAGATGGAAGAACTAGCTTTGGAAATGACTGATCAAATCCTTTCATTTTATGATATGCAAAAAATCTTTAATATGCAGAATTACTTATTTTTAAAGCATGCATTGAAGGGAAGGGTAATAGTACATTAAATTACCTTTCTCTACAGATTTATTAACTGAAAGGAATAATAGGTACAGGTCCAATACGTATATGTTTGTTATGGCTTCCTTACAGACAGAGACTACTAATTAATCACATCATATCACTCTGCCTTTCCACTTTGAAAGCCTTCCTTCTTTCCATTCTTTCCTCACTTGATCTTCCTTCTTCCATCTTTTCCTTTGCATTTTTCTCTATCCTACAAGAAAAATAGGAGCAAGTCCTTGAATCAACAAATAATGAAACTGTCTCTTAGGTAGAGTGGAAAACTGTATAAAGAAGAATCTTCTTCCTTCCCAATAAGGACCAAGGGATAACGTAGCAGAAATTCTCATTTTTACCTGAAGCCATTGTCACAAATTTCATAAGAAACTGTACCATTTCTGCTTATCCCACATGCAGCTCAATTTCTATAGCTAGTTTGAGGAAGATGCCAAAATCTATATCTGAGAAGTGATAAATAATAGTTTTCCTCTCCCTGAAATGTGTGCATAACTCGAAGTCAATTGTGACTGAGAGAGGAGGCAGCATTCTAAGTTCACGGGGCACTTACTTCATGACTGCAGCAGGGTTTCACATTTTCAGCTATATGCTCAATTTCCTTCATCAAAAATATCCTAAAATGCATCAAGCATGAAACCCTGCTGGCTAGCCACAAGATGTGCTCACAGCTAACCCCACAAATGTACCCAGATCTTTTCCTTAGGGATATTCCTAATTAAAAACTAGTTGGTGATGCAAATGGTTCAAACAGTTCTATATAAAGAGCACCATGAAATCTAAGCCTCTACACGGAGGAATTTGTGGTGTGCTGAAAAGAGGAAAAATCACTGCAAATAAGGAACGTGAGTCTCTTGAATTGATCAAGTAAAAAGGAAATTCAAGTATTTAAGGTTTAATTTTCTTTTCAGTTCTGCCTAGAACTCAATTTTTTCTTTATCTATCCATTTCAGCAGTTCTTCAAAATTCAGAATGCAGCAGCAGATATATCTGGGGAATATATATATATATATATATATATATATATATATATATATATATGAACTGAATCTAGAATAAATAAAATAAATCCTGGGAATTTGTTTTATACTAAGAAAATTACAAATGATAGGGCATGATACAGTCTTTGTGTGAAAAATGACAGTTCCAACCCCCTAAATAAAAACGTGAAATTTGAAATTAAAACTACAAAAACTAGCTAGTGAGAAATTAACACAGAACTGTTCTACATACCCTGAGGGTATAACTGCTAGCAGCAATAGTAATTCTTAAGGAGGGTTCAGAGACCCCTCTTGTGTAAAAGTTCCTGGAGGATCTCAGCCAGGTATAGATTCCTAAGTTTCATTCTCCCTGTTAGAGATATTCCTCAGTGCAATTGGCCTGGAGTCTCCATTGTCTACTCACTCAACCCTTAGTGCTTTCACTGGGCATAGTTCACAGTATTGCACATGGAAAAATTCTGTCCAAAGAATGCACTTGTCAGTATTGGTCCAAAGAAGTGATCCCCACAGCATTATGTGTTTAAGAGTCTGACACTGTCCCTGAAGCCTAGAGAAGTAATGGCCAGCCTTCTAGAGGCAGAAGGCCAAACTGCACCCCTAAAGCCACTTATCACAAAATGCCAAAAGGGCAATGAAATGTAAATTAATTTAGGTTTTGGTTTAAAAAAAATCAACTCTACATTAACATCTTTTATTTTAAAAGAAAAACCACAGTAACATACATTCCATAGTTTGCCACCACTGCCCAAGGGGAAGGGATCTTTTCCAGAAATTTTATATAGCCACAAGTTACTAACTGGAAAAATTAATCCAGCATGTGGTATAAAGTACACAGAGTTTTCTTAGAGACTACATGAGTATAAGATATTTCTGTCATCAGTTAGGATCCTCTCTGCCTGTCTCTGTCTCTCTCTCAATAAAAAAAGAAAACCTCCAATTTTTTTTTTTTTTTTTTTTTTTTTTTTTAATGATACAAAGCAAAACTACTTGGTTCATGAATTTGAAAAGTGTAGTGTGATCTCACTTGTAGGAACCACACTGAGTCACCTGTCTCAGTTTTTCCTATTCCTTGTCTTTCTTTTCTAAATGCTAATTCCTTCCCCTGATATCAGGCTCCATTCACAGTGGGTAAAGCTATCACAGAAGCCATATTCTCAGGGTCTCTCAGGTTCAGCTTAGGTGGAAATCACCTCAGTTACTTCTTGCAAAATTGTAGGAGTCACTATGATGAGAGCCTTAGTAATATTGTTTGCAAAACACCATCAAATGGTTGTTTTAGCCTTGGGTTTTTCTGTGGGGTGCTAACCATCTATGACTATACGTACATACTGAGTATAAGAAGCACATCAGGTTGAGTGGGCTATTGAGTAGCATGGATCGCTGTTGCCAGAGGAAGAGGGATGGATCTGGGAAGTTGTCTCAAGCAATAGCCACTATGGTACTGTGAATATACAGAAGAACCCTGAAACAATGACCTGCAGTTTGCCATGGAACCAGGTTTGAAAGAGACAGTCTGATATTTGAACTGTCCTGATAAAAATAGGCACAGATTCTAGAGCCATAAGCATAGGAGTTTTTGTTAAATCAGTTAAATTACTATCTACATAGGGTGTATGAGCTGGGCAATCCCCGGCATGTATCATGAAGAATGTTTTGGAATGTCTTAGTTACTATTCTGTTATTGCTGGGACAAATACCCGACACACAAGCTAAGGGAGGAAAGGTTTATTTAGCCCACAGTTCCTGGAAGTTTCAAGATGCTGCCCCCCTCCCTGCTTTATAGGGACTGGAGGAGGGGCTGGGGAGCTGCCCTGGCCAGGATGATCTGCTCCATGCCTCAGTGCAAAACCCCCTCCTGGTGGGAAGGGGGAGCACTCAGCGTGTGCTGTCAGTTTAACTGTTAGGGCCTCTTTTGTCCGAGCCTCCTCAAGCCCCACCCTTTGAGCAGCATGCTTGACAGCCCCATGAAGTGCAGGAGGCTTTGGGGGGACAACTAGATACAAACCACAATATGGAGTCTTTGGTATATGTGTTAGTGAGCTCTCTGATACTGTAACCAATTGCTGACATTCAACTTATAATTCAACTTTTAAGTAAAAAAGGTTTAGTTTTTCAGTTTTTGAAATTTCAGTCTATATGATCTTGACCCAATTGAGTTTGGGCCTGTGGTGTGCCAGCAAGTCACGGCATCCATAGGTGGTGATTTACAGCGGGAAGCATATACCTCGTACTAAAAACAAAACAAAACAAAACAAAAAAGAGGAAGGCAGGGCTATGTTCCTAGTAACCCTTTGAAGATCACATCAATGATTCAATGATTAATAAATTAGTTTTCTTCTATGATGCTCCACCTCCTTAAGATTCCACTGCTTCTCAATAGCACCAGGAGGCTATAACTGAATTCTCAACACAGGGACCATTTGGGGACACTTATCTAAACCATATCCATAGGCATTCATGTCACCTTCATTAGAGATCCTTACCCTTTTTCCAAGCCATAGATACTTTTGTTCAAGAAACCTACCAAACCCTTCTTAGAATAATGTTTTAAAGTAGAAGGTAAAATATATGAGATTACAAAGAAAATCAGCATCCTAAATTATGAATACAATATAAATAAATTTGTGATATAGAAATTGGTGTTTCTTTTTTTTTTTCTTTGTCTTTTTGAGATAGGGTCTCTCTATGCAGTTCAGGCTGTCCTTGAGCTCACTTTTGTAGCCCAGGCTGGTCTCGAACTCACACCAATCCTCCTGTCTCAGCCTCCTGAGTGCTGGAATTACAGGCTTGTGCTACCACACCCAGCTGAAATTGGTGTTTCTTAGTAAGGTTCTACCATATTTAATATAAGCAAACTATTTTTTCTTTCATTTGTGCCGTCCCTGTTTAGGAACTGGTAGAATTTCAGGAAGTCCCTAAAGAGTGGATGCCCACTTGAGAATTCTTATAAGATAGAAGCCGGCAGCTTTTAGCAAAGATACCTGCCCAAATGTCCAGTCTAGCGCCCTTCAATCGCTCCACATTTCCCTTAAGAGAAAGTCTTGATCTTTGTCATGACCCATGGGCTCTGGGACAACCTGACTGCACTCAGGCTCCTAAGTTCTCCCTCTTTTATTTGAAGATTAAATGGTAAAAAAAACAAACAAACAAACAAACAAACAAAAAAACAACCTGTAGTGCTGGAAATCAGAAATACTATCTCAGCCTCAGGGATTTTCATACAGTGAGCCTCTGCCTATCCCTGCCATGCGTTCCTCTTTGCTATTCCACCTGGATTGGGTTTTGGTCATCCTCTAGATAGAAATAAGTGTTTCTGATATGTACAGCAGGGCCTCAGCACTCCTGGGCAACACCTGAATGCTATGACAGTTTCTAATCAGATAATCGGTGTGCTGAAACAGCAGGGAAGACCTCACGCCTAACTGCACAAGGACTTCCTTAACTGCTCCTAGCAACAACATGTTGTTAGGCAAGATCCCCTTCTATATTTCTAAATTCTGTGTCAAATGCTGAGATGAAAATAATTTTAAACTTCTAACTAATAATATATGTCTGTGATTGAAATGGATCAAATACTGAGTCAATTCAGTAAAACTTGAGAACATTTTCTTGTATTCTAAATGATGTGCTCAAGTGGAAAATAATAATAATTTCTTTAGATTTGTCACTTATGATCTTTCAGGCATAGTTTTTAGCATATTTTGCATATTAGCACATATAATCCTCACACTGGCTCCGTAAAAGAGTTACTATTATTAGGTCTGTTAGAGGGAACTGAAGCTTAACGAAGTTGAGAAATTTTCCCAAAGTCCCGGAGCTGCTAAAGGATTTGAATCCAGGAAGTAAGGGAGAGAACTCTTATTCTTAACCACTGTCACACAGTAAAGTTGATTATCATTGACACACATTTCACATAAGCAAATAAGAGCTGTGTATGCAAGTGTATCTAGAAATATATACGTATTTTTAAAAGAAATAGTTAAATCAACAATGAAATTGAGTTCCAAAACAGGTTCACAGGAGAGTAACAGTACTTAATACATTGCATATTGTTGTATTGGTAGTAACTAATCAGAGTACAAGATCTAGGCATAACTTATCTAAACAATATTAACACAAAATATTATATGCAGCATACTTAAAATAGCTATAAATCTAGCATATACATTTTTTTAATTGCTGCCTCAGTCTGCCCTGGGTTTGGGGCTGGCACAACGTATGGTACAGGGGGTCGAACTGTGGTCTCTGTGATTGCCTAATCATTCCTAAGCAGGTGCTTTACACCACTGAACCATATCACCAGCCCAATTTTTGGTTGACTCTTTTCACATTTTTCTGATTGAACACCTTGACTGTTGTGCACATTGCTATTAATTTTTACTTTTTGAAATTGGTAAAATTTTAACCAGGAAGAGCTTAGGAGGTGAATGTTCTCATTGTCTGGTTTTCAGCCTTATCAGTTATTACCAGGTTATTTTCTTGATCTAGGGCAAAGGTAATAGTTATTGTGAGGCTCGTAGATCACAGAGCAGCATTAAATTTTAAGGCTGAACCTTGGGCTTTGGGAGCTAACCCACACCTCAAGCTCTTTATAGGAAAGACTCATGAATCTTTTCTTTTAATGGCAGGCTCAGTCTTCCCTGGGGGTGGGGTTGGCACAGCATGTGGTGCTGGAGATTGAACCACAGTCCCTGCCGTCACCTAAGTGTTCCTAAGCAGGTGCTTTAGACCACTGAGCCATCCTGCCAGCCCCAAGACTCATGAATCTTATCTAAACCAGAAAGTTAGAGAAAATCTTAATTGTCCTATTTTTTAAAATTTCCAGTTTGCATTGGTGAAAATTTTAAGATGTGAAATACAAGGTTTCTTCAACGTAAGATGTATTTTACACACCAAAATCTTTTACAAAATGGCTTCTTTATATTCCTAGGAAATAGAGAGGCTTTTATGTCAGGTAGATTTCTGTCAACAAAAAATACCTTATGTAGCGAATTTATAAGAGAAAAAGTTTGTTTTGACTCAAAATTCCTAGTTTTCCTTCTCTCCAGGTCTGTGGTGGAAGAGCAGAACTGGAAGTACACAGGCTAGAGCAAGGAGCTCAGTTCACCAGCCAGTAAGAGGTCGGGGTCCCTTACTTGGCAGGTCTCTACTGACCCAAGGACCTCCGAAGCCCCTGCCTTTCAGTGTTTCTGTCAGCTTGCAATAGGTTCATCTTGGGGACAAAGCATATGATCCTGTATAACCTTGAGCGCTTATAAGACATAATGCGAATTTATTCCTTATTCTCATGCCACCATTTTCATTATCGTTGCATCTCCATTTGACATGTTCAGAATGTCATTCTCTATTGATTACTTTTTCAGTGCCAAAGATTGAACCCACGGCTTACATTGAGCTACATCTTATTTATTTTATTTATTTATTTATTTATTTATTTTTGATAAAGTTTCACAATCACTAAACTGTATAGTCTGGACTCCAATGAGGCAATTCTCCTGTCTCAGCCTACCAAAGTGATATAGAGGATCCTAGGTATATGTATCCAAACATATGTACATATATGTAATCAGTTTACAAGGAACTTTGTAATTTCTGTAAAATCACTTAATTAGTATTTTTATCACCTCAAGAATAAATGAAATGGAAACAGAAAACCTGAGATGAACATGGTCACATCTCTTGCACAAGTGCTAGTACACACTCATTTTGGGGATAATACTGGCCTACGTAGATACCTGAAAGAGCCCTGAATCCAACCTGAATTGCAGCACTGGTATGGGAAGGGGCATAAGCTCTTACTCCAGTGCAGGGCAGGGTCATGCCCGCAGCTGGGGCTCAGGCATATAGCATATGTATGCACATCTGCCCTGATTGCAGTATGTCCATAAAACCCTGGCAAAACTACAAAAATATAACTTCCACATTGCCTCTTCCTTTTTTATTTTCTTTACCTCTTCAAAATTGTGCCATCTGTGACCTACTTGCCCAACCCTTACTGAAAGTGTAGTCATGCCTTGTTCTCTGTAAAAAACAACTCTGACTGTTATGTTATCAACTAACATCTTTCAAAGAAAACTTTTAAATTGCATAATACAATGAAAATTATGTTTCATATGTGTAGTACATTAGAAATGTTATCGAATTTCTCATATAGTATACAATCTTTATGCTTCTCACTATGCAAACTGAATAAATTGGTCTTCCACTACTGTTTTGTTGATTGCAGAATAGAGGACAATGTCAACAGGTGTTCTGTAAACATGTTTTAATTAAGTACATACTTAGTAGTAGTTTGCATGCCATTAGTAGACTAATTTACCAAATAATAGTTCAGATTTCAAGAAGAGAGAGTCCAACTGGAACACCACCGGCCAAGAACTGTTTCAAATTACCTGATCTATATGGAGGAATTGTAGTCATCTCCCACACCAGGCCAAATGAATCATCCTATAGGCCTACATACTGCACACGACTCCTTTAACATCTTCTTAGTGCTTAGAGGAGAGTTCTTTCCTACAGTTATTTTTGAGACTATTGTGTGACTATCAATAACATCATCTGGTATTTTAAAATTGAGAAAACGAAGCATTATTTTAGACACATTCTGATGAAATTTCCCATTAAAATTACTTCACAATAAGAAAAGACTGTAATGATTTACTGTGGCCAAATAATTACAATACTTTCTCTACAGCCAATGATTAAGGATTAGCTTAAAATAACCTTTCTAGTCCACTAGTACATGTGAGTAATAGGCTGTATTTCATAATAATAAAAAGCACTTAACATATGAGAGTCTTTGCAAGCATTTCAAAATTCCCATGGGGAAACTTTCCTAATCAAAATGAGCAGAGCTTGAGAATCTATTTGCTTTGCAAAAATAGCAACTTCCTTATAAAATACTTGAAATACCAATGATGAAAAATAAATCCAAAGTACTGTAAAATATGATACTGTCACAATTTTCTGAGAAACAGGACCAAAAAATCTCTTCCTTGCATGACATCTATTTTAAATGTTAGATAAACAAAACAAAATAAACAAACAAACAAAAAACATCTTAGTGTTTATGGCACTGCATTCCATATAATCCATATCACCAACAAAAAAGAGAAAAATAATTATGTTGCCACCATTACGTTGTTGAGGTTTTAATTGGTGTTAAAAAAAATTCCTTGCAACATTTCAGTGTATACACTGTATCCATACAGAAAGTTAATGTGAAAGCTACTTCATTTTTGTTATCAAACCTGACAAACAGTTCATACTCAAAGAGAAAAAATATAGGATTCTGTGCAGGATGAAGTCTACTAAATCATGCAACTGTTCCCAATCTTCAGATGCCATAGTCTGGGCTGTGACTCGTGTGAAGCTTGTGAAATACGCTTCCTAGGTGAATGTCAAGAATTTCAAACTCAGACTCACATGATTGAGAAGGCTATGATAGTGTTGGTCACCACAATTCTTTCAGTATTTTATTTTTATTTAAATGGAGGCTGTGATTAACAGAATTGAAAGAGGCCACAGATAATTAACTTCATTTTAAGGAGAACAAATTTTTAAAATATTATAAATAACATACAATTTCAAAACAAGATGGTAGAAAATTAATAATGGTTGTTGTATTGCAGATGGTTATCTTCAAAGTAGTCAGATTACCAGATATAGACATGGGAATTGGCCAAAAAATTAAGCATCTATTTCCTTTCAATAAATGAATAAAAATTAGTAGAACAATTATCTTAGGTAGCATATATTATTAATATATCACTTTAATGTATATTAATATATAACATAGTATACATTATTTTTATTATTTCTTATATTAGCTTCCTTCCTTCTTTGTCTTTCTTCCTTCCTTCCTTTCTTCTTTTCACCTTGTACTCTCCACTTCTCTCATTTTTGAGCAGTTTCTTTTAAGCACAGTAATTAAACTTCTTTCCAGGGACACCATGATCCGTGGAATAGTGCCTCAGCTGGCACTTGGGAGGCTTGGGCACTTACTTTCCTATAACTGTGGCAGGAACAGTGCTCAATAAATGGCCCAGTTCTCCCAGCATTTCTCAGTCATCCCTGAGGTGAAGATTGGGTCGCATGACAAGTAAGTAGATTACATCTAGAGAAGACTTGAGTTAATCAAGTCAAAGAAGAGAACATATATCTGCCTGTATTTTTCTTTACCTGTCTTTATAGCCTTAGAATCCATGGTGGTACAGTTGTGAGCAGAACCAAAATCTTCAAATTGCAGACATTTGTTGGAAGGAGGGCCTAGCCAGTGACCTTTCATGTCTGCACTAAATGAATTTAAAGGTAGATACAGTCTAGAAGGTTTGTCTGATATAGTGGATAAGGAGATTCAGCCACTGACAAATGAACATAAAGCATTGATTTCATTTTTTCCTTTCTTTCTTTCTTTCTTTCTTTCTTTCTTTCTTTCTTTCTTTCTTTCTTCTTTTTTTTTAAATTCAGCTTAGACTCATTGTGATCCTCCCATTTTCAGCCTCACAAGCACGGGGAATTCAGTACCATGTCCACTCTCAGCGGCTGGCTCAGCGTGTTCAGGGTCCCAGCCAGTACAGCACGTGGTGCTGGAGATTGAACCCTTGTCCCTGCCTTTGCCTAAGCAGGAACTTAATCCTCTGAGCTATCTTGCCAGACCAAACATTGACTTTTTTTATTCAACTCTTATATTAAGGTAAATAATGTTTTAAGAATGAATTCAGTGACTGCTTATCTAGCATAAATAAGGATCTAAGTTTGATCCACAGCACCACCATAAAACAAATAATTAATGATATTGCATAGTTCTTATAAAATAGTTGATAAAATCTAACGTTGGTCAATTTCTCAGCATATGAATGTACACAATTTAAGTTTATCTTTATGTAGCAAATATTAAATAAATATATTTTTTCTATTTCTTTTTTTCACAAAATTTTTTTTTAAAAATTATTTATTTATTTATCTATTTATTTGTCTTTTTTGAGACAGGGTCTTGCTATGCAGTTGAGGCTGGCCTTGAGCTCACTTTTGTAGCCCAGGCTGGTCTTGAACTCGCACCAATCCTCCTGCTTCAGCCTCCCAAGTGCTGGGATTACAGGTGTGATCCACCATACCCGGCTTCACAAATAAAGTTTAAATGGCTTATTTATTCCAATATGATTTATAAATAATTCAAATTGTACTTTCACTAATGTTTTGATATTAAATTTGTGTACTCATAATTTGAGGCCTTTACAAAATAATTATAAATGAAAAGCAGGAAAATACAATCACTAGATTCAACATCAAAAATACTCACGTATTTGAATTAGAAGGACTTAGCTAAATACAAATAATTATTTAGCATGACTGCTCTTTCTTTTACCAAAACAATCTACTTTGCTTTCTTTTACATAAAGATGTTGTATTTTCCAAAAATATAACTGAAACTTTTCCGTGTTTATCCCCCTTGCCACTGCAGCCAAAGGGTAGCACATAGTTTATTGGTGATGGAGACAAGAAGGTACCTATTTTTCTTTCGGATTGATTGATTGATTAGATCAACTGATTGATTATAGTACTAGAGATTGAATCCAGGTCATTCCCATTGAGTTCAGTCCTAGCATTCCTCCACTTCCGTTTTTATTTTCTTGTAAATGTGGTCTTACTTCCATTTTTATTTTCTTGCAAATATGGTCTTACTGAGTCACTAAGTTATTCAGGCTGTTGTTTGTTGAACTTGTGATCTCCTGTCTCAGCCTCCCATCCTGCTGGGATTCCAGGCATGAATCATCTCACCAGCTGGTGTTTCTAATCATTTTGATACTTAGCGCATACATTCAGGACAAAGTCAAGGATACTTCTAAATTAATGGTTCATTTTCTGCTTTCAGTCCTTGGTCAACATTTAGCTGTTTCTTCCTAATGAGCAGAATAGAATCCATATCTCAATTTATATTTGCTCTGCATTATGTTTTATATCCTTAATTTACATGAAGGTTAGAAAGAAATAAAATAGGTAACAATTTAATTTAATTACCTTCAGATTTTCAAAAGTCAAAAGTGCAATATGGGATTCATGATTCAACTCTTGATTTTTATTCTAGGTTCCAACTCACATTATTACTGAATCACACTTATGCTACTTCAGGTATACTCAGGAAACAAATTTATCACTCTTTGGTTATTGTTGGAGACCACAAGTTGTAAATGCATTCTAAGGGACAGTCATGCTCATTTTTGTCCCGCCCTTGAGCCAGATTAGAACACAGAAACTCTCTGCTCTTCTCTAATCACAGCCGGAAGCCCTAGGGTTGTGTTGCTCACAGGGCAAAGTAAGACCTGCTGAAGACAATAAGGCACCTAGGGAAACTCATTACCGCCCCTATCCTCGGCTCATCCTCGTCTTTGTAAGAATGTTTGTTCTTCTTGCTAGCCCACCATAGTCACCAGTTCTATTCCTAGAAACGCCCATTGCCTTTCATCCATGGTTTTTCACTCCCAAGTAATGAAGAAGCCCCAAATTACTGAGTGGCTCCTGGCCGATTTTCCCTAAGAATGACTGCTCATCCAGGGTCTAGGGCTGTACCCTTGGAAGGTTCTGGCCAGTACTTCTACTTTGTCTCTTGATCTTTTTCATGTTGTACACCATAACACTTGGCAACAGACTGGTTACTCACTGCATGCATTCCCCAAACTAGTACCATGAGAAGGGTTGCCAATAGACATCTCCACAAAGAACCCAAAATAAACAAACAAAAATATGACCACGTTATTTCCAAAATGCTTTGAAGGACTTTTGAAGGGCTTTTAAAAGTTTCACATGTAGAGTCAGACAAACATAGACTTGAACCCCAATTTCAATACCTAATTTACATACCTCTGTGATTTTGGTCAAGCTGTTTAACTTTATAGCTCAGTTTGATTATGTACCAAATAAGGGTACTGTTAATATGTAGTTAGGATTAGGAAACAGGATACAAGGTTGGTAAATGAGTTTAGTAACTGGCATGCAGCAATTACTCAATGAAAGACAACCAACACACCAGTAATATCTGTGTGAACATTCAGCTCAAGGATAGGTAGCCAAACAGTTTGTTAATTCAGTCATCCTACTAATATGTAGTATTCAGTATCCAGGACAACCCACCTGTGATCTCGGTGGATAAAGCATGGTTTTCTTAATGTGACTGATGTAGCTACCTGTGCATCCAAAATTCTCATTCCCATTTTCATTGGGTAAATTTGTTTCCAGGAGGCTGCTGCATGAAGTGCAACTATATGTTCTAATCTTCTTTGCATTTCTGTGCTCATATTACTAATTCTTCGTAATGGAATAGCAGAGAAAGTATGTCTACGCTAGGGATTTGGACCATGGTATGCACATAGCCTGGCTTCTTAAAGAATAAAGAAGTGAAGGAAATCTTAGCTCATCAAACTGTTAGGTGAACAACGAGTATATATTTGTTTTAAGCTATTGAAATTTGGTATTGTCTTTTAAGCCAGATAATGTGGTGACTATGACACCATCAGATAATTTTGAATGAATATAGAATAAGAAATGACCAGTAGTAGCTTTCATTATTATTGTTAGCTTCCTGATGTCAGCTTGTGCCAAACAGTATAGGTTGCCTCTACCTGGCACTGTCTTTGCCTTGGTGTCACTTGAGTTTACTGGGTGTACTTTTCTGTGACTGTTTCTGGATTTCTTCAGTGCTAAAGGCTCTGAGTATTTATTATGCTTTCTCTTGAAAGGACTTCTCCACCCACTGTACTTAGGATAAAAATTACAAGTAGATTTACAAGACTTTTGGAGCCCATGCTATCCAAACAATGAAAAGCAAGTATACAGCACCACAAAAACAAGTATTTATTTTGACATGGTCTCGTTAAGTCACTAAGTTACCCAGTATTATAGTTGCATATAGATGTTCCCCTAAAACTTCATACAGTCATGGATGGCAGGATTTTCTTAGGTGGCTGACTCTAGAGTTTGTGATTAATTCATGTGCAATGCTGGGACTATGAGTATAAGTGCCATAACTGTGTGTGTATGGTGTATGGCTAGAGGGTAACCTTCATGCTGTATAATGGACAGGAAGAATCTTGCCTCTCTCTTGTTGTTTTTGCTGTCCTCAGTCTGCCATGAATTGCTCTTTACTGTAAAGCCATCCTGCCCTGGAGCCGACTGATTATGGATCATGGACTGAGACTTTTACAAACTGAGCTAAATAAACCTTTTCTCCCATAATACTCCTTAGAGTATCTTTATCCCATCAATGAGAAAAGGAAGTATAAAATTCAGACTGGGCTGGAACTTGCTGTAGCACAAGGGAACAGTAGACATGAGGGAGACATAAGATGTGACTGGGAACTGCTGCTTATGTATCAGCTGCAAGCTTTTGTCAGTGAGGGGCACCACTAAGAGCTTGCTGTGAATGTTGGTATGCAAATAAGGTCCCCAGATCCCTCCCTTCCTACTTTTAGCCACTCCAGGTTGCTCTCAACTTTCTTCTAAAAGAGAACAATAGCATTTGAAGAGGCAGATTTGTGGGAGGGACACCTTACTACCTTTCTGTCTACAATCTTGTTGGAGTAAAGAGTGGTGATTTGATAGCCAGGGAGGACACGGAAGCAAACTGTCCTCATCTATTGGGGGTTGAGCAGAACAACAGGAAGCAAGAGGAGGGATAGATAGCTTCTGGTCTCATATACCCTTCAGCAGGCACAGGAAAAGAAAAAGAGAGTGAGGCGCTTCTAATTTATCGCAAGAATAAGACAGTTCTTGCATCTTTTCCTTGCATTTGCCTTTACTGACTTTGGTGAAAAAGACCAATGAGATGAAATGAAAATATTGATCCTTCATTTCATTTTTGTTTTTGCTCCTGTTACTCATCTTCCTATTGGTGTAACTAAAAGATAGCTTGAGAATTTGTGAATACAGTAGAGTGTGATAGGACTACCCCCATTCTGTTCCTTTCCTCTCTCCCATACTCGTGTGTTATAGACTGGAACTTGTTAAATGTTAAGTAAAAAGTTAATTATGATAATAGGATGCAACTAAGGAGTCCATCGGTCGATAACCCATGGTTACAAAGGATCAACAAATTAGCTTGTTCTACCTAGAACATCAGAAACTCATGAAATGGTCTTTGCCAAACATTTCTTATATTTTGGTTTTAACTAATGCAAAAATGTTTTGAATATGCAAATATCATTTCTGGAAATACCTGGCATCAGCCTTCAGTCAGCTATAAGTGTTCAATATTATAACAAAATCTCCACTTTCAAGCTTGGCAAACTATATCCTGTAATTTGGCTCCTTGACATGTATATAGGTTTTATGAACCATTATTCAGTGAACAAAAATCAACACTTATTTCTCACCTGTCAGTTCAGTTGTGCTGGCACAGACCAGGCTCAGTTTGGTGCGTTTTCTAATTTTGTCTCTGTTCACTCAGGCCTATGGAGTTGGCAGGAGCTATGTGGTAGATTCTGGGCTTGCAAGGGACACTCAGTGCTGTTCCAGTTCTGTATGTGTTTCTTCTTGCTCATGGGAGTTGTGGGGAGCTCAGGTACATCTTTCACTTGGCTGTGGCAGAATCAGAAGAAGAACAACAGCCGTGCAACGGACTTGGCAAGCTTCTACTTGTATCGTGGATGATGGTATCCCATTGGCCAAAACAAGCCAGTCAGGCTCAAAGTTCGAGAATACACTTTGGAACGGGGAAAGTCATAATTTTATGGCCAACTCATGCATTTCTTTCAGTGTGAAGCACTGGTACTACTTAGGTTCTTAAAATACATGTATCTTCTCTTTCTTTCAGAAGATGAATGTTTCTACATTAAAAGTCACATTTTTTAATTGTTTGTTTGGTACAGAGTCTCACTACACAGCCTGAGAAGCCTGTGATCCCAGGAGTTGAACCCTGGTCCCTGCACTTGCCTAAGCAGCCACTTAGTCTGCTGAGTCATCTCATAGTCCCTCCTTATAAAAGTTTACTTAATCAAGTATTTTTCCAGCTGGGCATGGTGGAGTATACCTGTAATTCCAGTACTCTGTGAAGCGTACCTTAGAAAATTTAGTAACATACGAAGACCTCTTAAAAAAAAAAAAAAAAAAAAAAAAAAAAAAAAAAAAAAAAAAAAAAAAAAAAAAAAAAAAAAAAAAAAAAAAAAAAAAAAAAAAAAAAAAAAAAAAAAAAAAAAAAAAAAAAAAAAAAAAAAAAAA
>PVJA010002830.1:39096-81630 GCA_004027025.1 Myocastor coypus | reverse complement strand
TCCCACGTGGCCATGCCAGACCTACCCTCAGGATGTACTGTGCCAGCGAAACTAGTCCAGGTGTGGTGACATGCTGTGCCAATAAAGGGGTTTGCCAGTTAGTTCAATGTTATGAAGCACTGCTTGCTCAAATGCAGTCAGGCACAGGGGACAAAGGTTTGATCCTCTTCACCACAAGCCATGCCAGACTTGCCCTTAAGGCAGCCTAAACTAGCTAGAACAAGAAAAAGAAAAATCCTTCTAGGGCAGACCTGATAGCTCAGACGACTGAAGTTCTTGCTAGGGCAGAGCACACAGGGTCCCCAGGGCATGCTGAGTTAGTGATGGAGACTAGGTGCTAGGTGCTGAGGCAGAACCTGTAGTAATCTCAGTGCTTGGGAGGCTGAAAACAAGAGGATCACTATGAGTCTGATCTACACAGTGTGACTGTGTAGACCCTGTCCTAAAGATATGTGTATATATATATATATATATATATATATATATATATTTGGAAAACATGTAAACATTTTTCAATAAATTCTCATTGTCACACACACATGCAAGAAAGAAAATAAATCAAATGCTTTCATATTTTGTTTTTATATCCAATATTTCATATTGGATAGAGCTCAAGCTCATTTTTATTAATTTATTAGGGAAAATTTGTGTCTAGAATAAGCTACCAAAGAAACATACATCAAGGACTTTGAAGTATTTAATTTCAGCCAATTGCTAAATGTATCTTTCACATATATAAATATATGCTCATAAACTTTTTGATTCATTCAAAAATATTCAGGGTATTAATAAGGTATAGTAAGACTAAGTGCTTAGAATTATGAATGTTTAAAAGTTTCTGCTTTTTGAAATTAATAAAAATTTTGGAAACTTCCCTTTCTAGGACTGCCACCAAGGTAGCTTCCACCAGTGGAGAAGTCCAATAAAGAAATCAGATCTGGGTTTGTTCTGTATCAATATCCACATAAGTAAGAGGCTTCTGATTAGTTATGTTGCTTATTATTAAGTTAAAATACCTTTCCAGTGAACGATATTCTGTGTAATGTGCAGAATCCTACAGGCTTTGCTCAACTGAGTGAACAGAATCAAATAGAAAAGCACAAAGGCACAATATGGCATAAGGAATTGAAATGAAAACTGTAGAAAGAGTAATCAGATCTCAGACCGAAGATGGCTAACCTTAGGAAGCTTGATCACAGTGCTAGCCTTTGTCTACCACCTGGAAGATGGCATTTCAGGAGGCCTCTGACTATTCCTAGAACTGGTAAAAATATCTCATGCTTTTCTAAATGATTTTATCTCTCTTTTCTCCCATCACTGGGACAAAATAGCTGGTGCCCAAAACTAAGGAAGGAAAGGTTTACTTAGTTCACAGTTTGTGAAGCTTTCGTGCTGTATAAGCTGGTTATATGACAGGGCAACATGGCAGAGGGACAATAGTTCATGATGGTAGAAGACAGCAAAAACAAAAATGGGGAAAACTCTCGGTCTCCCTTCTTTTGTAAGCAGCCTACACACCTGGGGTGGATGCAGCACTCCCGTCATAGCCCTGCCCTTCTCGTACACAGCTAGGCTCAAGATTTTTACAAAGTGAAGACCCTGGACTTCTGCCAAGTCACTTAAACCTCTAAACTTCTCAAATTGACACAATGAATCAATGATTATAACATCCTAGATTGTAAAGAGCCTCCCCAAGGCATGTCTTCTATGCCCTATGATATGGAACTACTGCATTACTTACATAAGATTGTAAACTCAAGTAGACACAGTGTATTAACTGTAACAGTCAACCCCTTTAAAACCTGACAAATAGATACATTTGTTTAAATTGGTCTCCAGATACAAAGACATACTTCTGATAATTTGACAAATTAAATATCATAACATGGGTTTAACAATCTTTATGAACTGGTATTAAGTCTGTTGTATCACATTAGAGCCACAACATTTCACCCCCAGATGCCCAGATACTCATGAGTGTCACATTAGGCAGAAGGCATTTAGTCCATCTCTAAGAATTGTCACAGTACTGACAGTTTCAGCTTGGCTGAACCATCCAAGTCCCAAATCTCCTCCAAGATAAAGAAAACTCTTTAGCTGCCAGCTTCTGTACAAATGAAAAATTAAGTACTTCCAACATTAACTGGCACAAGATGGACATTTTTATGCCAAATATTACAAATGGAAATACAAAGGATGGGGATCAAAACAAGTCTAAAATCCAGGAGGATAAACATTAAGTCCTGTGGTTCCATGTGCACCATTTGACACACTGTGTGGCAAGTTCGGAACTTCAAAGAGCGTGAGAGGCTGTGTCTCAACAACGTGTTGGCTAGCAATGCTTCTCTCTGAGGTCCCCTTTACTCTCTCACTTTTTCTCTTGTTGCTTTTCTTGTCTTCTGCCTTTTTGAAGTGCTGCCCTTCTTCCATGCCACCCTACCTCAGAGCCAGCCAATGATAGACTAAAACTTCTACTAACCATGAGCTAAGTAAGTCATTCCTTCCTTAATGTTGGGCATCGCTATTTTTTTTTGTCACAGCAATAAAAGAGAAGTAACAAGACACACTTATGTAAACCATATGATTCATATTGAATGCTTGCTTTCTGTGGTGTAGTCTGGAATTTTAGTGCCAGCTAGACAGAGTTCGGTGCCTGTGTTCCTCTTGCAGACTTGACCTCTGAGTGTTGATGAGATTCCTTAGTATACAGCACTGTGCACACATGGTCAAAACATACTGCTTGTGCTGTGTTATGGTTTGTGTCTGGATGTCCACTGAAATCCTCTTTTGCTCTAAAGGTGGTGGGCTTTGGAGGGGTAGCTGAATCTAGAGTTTGTGGCTGATTTATGCTGGCATTAAAGGTGTGAGTGCTACATCAGCTTTATGGTGGGTAACCTGCATATGATGCAGGAGACAAAGGAAAGCTTTCTCTCCTTTTCTCTCTTGTAACTTTTGGTATCACCCACCTTGAGGAATGATCGCTCCTCTGGAACACCACCCTGCTTTGAGACCAGCTAATGATGGACTGAAATCTCTATAAACTGTGAACTCAGTAAACCTTTCCTCCTTTAACCTTTAACCTTTAACCTTGGGAGACAGATGGTAATGACAAACGTTTTATAGGTTTCATGGATAACTGATAACAAATCACCAGCTGTGGCATGACTACCATGGATTTGTCACCACTGGGTGATCCCATTGGCAAGGACATTTGGAGTCTTGTGCCTTTTTTTCTCTAAGGACTTCACACTTGGAAGGTTTTCCTTCAGCTGATTGTGCTTCAAGCTGTGGTTCTTTTGTGATAATAAATTATGCCATGGACATGACCATACGTTGAGTATCCCGAGTCATTCTAGTATGTTCTCAGGGACTGGTGACACAAGTGAGAACTTCAGTTTCCTGGCTGTGGGCTCTTAAATGTGACCTTGCATGGCTTGGCATGGTAGCTCATGTCTGTGATCCTGGCATTTAGGAAGTTAGACAGGACAATCACTGGGAGTTTAAGACCAACAGGGGGTACATAATACGTTTGAGGCAAGTCTGATCTACATATGGAAACCCTGTGCAAAAACAAAAACAAAGGAAACCTTGCACGGCAAACTCATACAGTCCATGGAAATGTACTGAGCATCTATCATGCAGCAGGCACTGTACTACAGATTTCAGAAAAACTTTCAAGCCCTGTATAATAGAGTAGGTCAAGTCAAATTTATTTTGTTCATAGGATGTCTTACATTAGTACATTTCTTGCAAAAGTAAGACACATACATTTATATAGTTACATTACAGCAAACAAAGAATTTAATCCTTTACCAAATAATTTGCCAAAATTTAATATTTGGCTTTCTGATTTCCCTGGAAGAAATGAATTGCATCTCATATATGAGCATCGTATGATTTTTAAATTCAGTAAGGATATAAAAGCAATTGTTAGGCAACCATTCTTCATTTATATAGAAAAAAATGCTAAGATAGTTGCTTTATATTTTCAAAATCAAGTTTCCCAAAGTATTTCAAGAGTCTCCCTGGCAAGAGAAAATAACAAATACTGTACACATCTTATAGCTCAGAGCTTTACTGTTACAAATTCTGATAGCAAGTTCAAATAATAAATTTGTTAGTATAAACAAAACATACTCAAGGTCATGAGTTCGAACCCTGGTCCCACAAAAAAAAAAAAAAAAAACATACTGGGATTATAATTGACTCTTTAAAGCAACTTCAATTTTTCTTGAAATAATTAGATCAGATGTGATATTTGAAATGTAAATGTGGATTTCAAAAGGAATCAAATTATAAAAGTGATAATGTTATCAGCCCACTGGAAAATTTTTTAAATTGTACTGGCATATTTCACATGTAAATTGCTTGTCTACTTCCTTAGCTCTATGAACAATTTTTCTGGATGCATGTCAGCTTCTAGTTTGTTTGTAAATTTTAAAATGTACTTAAAACATAAGAACCAGATTATGTTAGCGTCTATATGTACAAAAGGGGCAAAGTTTCACTATCTTTTGTGTCAACTAGTGTTGTGTCTCTCCTTAATAACAACTTCTGTTGAGAAATTGGAAAAAAATAGATGAAACAGAAAGAAGTGCCATCATGATCTAATTTCTTTCAATTACTCTGGGTCTTCTTGGAGCATATGTCTTATATTTTATGGTCACCCATTCATCTCCTGCGCTTTGCTGCTGTTGTAATCGCATCGTTAACAATATATGAGGAGAGTAGTTCTTCAGATTCAGGCATAACTGTGATTTGTTCATGGCTGCTGGCCTGGTGAGGCAGATTGGCTTTTGTTATGAGTCATTTGTGCATATGATTTAATATATGTTTGCACCATAAGTCTGCCTTTGATTTTTAAACATTTGACAGGTTGAGTCAATCTTGCGTGAATATAAGTAAAATGCAGTGTGCATTCAATTTTATCTCCTTAAGCATGAGTTTTTCAGGCATGTAATCATTTGAGCTACTGACTAGTGTGGATTCTGAATCATTTTGAATTAGCGTGTAACCTACACTTCTTTCCCAAAATTTTGAAAGGAAGTAATTGTCAAAAGGGAATAAAAAGGCATTGAATTGAGAACATTAAATCCATTATAACTTTTGAAAAAAATGAGTTAAATAGCATAAGAACCTGTGTTCAAAGATCTAGATTCTTAATATACATATATATTAACATTATGTATAAAAGTCATGCATATTAATTATACATATGACAAGTTAATTGCCCAGAGTTTATTTCTTTGTTCTATTTTGTTTTGCTTTTTCCTCAGAGGTTAGCTTTAATTTGTAAGTTGATGGCTAAAAATTGGATTTGCTTCTTGAAATTATTGTCAGCATGAGATGACACAGCCTAAAAATTGGTCCACTCAGTTGCATTGGTAATTGCATTATCTATTGTATTTTTACAATTTTTTTGTAGTTTAAAAGCACCACAAAATGCATAACATCTAAATGTACAGCTATACTTTATTTATTTATTTATTTATTTATACTTATTTTTTATGGCCAGCTCAGACTGCCCTGGGGGGGGGTGGCTGGCACAGCACGTGGTGCCACAGATCAAAAACCATAGTCCCTGTGGTTACCTGAGCTTTCCTAAATAGGTGCTTTAGACCGCTGAACCATCTTGCTGGCCTAGTTATACTTTAAAAAGCTAAACACATGGTTACAGTTTGAACTTAAGAGGCAAGATATCAGTATTTGTGTCTTCTGGATCCTAGTTGCTTCCTTTATATTCCCAAGCAGAGATATTTATTATCCTGACATCTGTCATCTGAAATGGGTTTTGCTTCTTTCTGATCCTCTCCTAAAAATTATTTTATATTCTTTCTCTCTTCTACATAGGAACTTCAGTATGATACTGAATAAAATGGAAATAACAAT
The DNA here is from genome assembly GCA_004027025.1 of Myocastor coypus. Taxonomy (NCBI): domain Eukaryota; kingdom Metazoa; phylum Chordata; class Mammalia; order Rodentia; family Myocastoridae; genus Myocastor; species Myocastor coypus. Next base: position 75,741 of record PVJA010002830.1, on the reverse strand, counting down.
GATCTTTGTTTTATTCCCAGTTTCAGGAGAAAGATTTGATAATAATCCCTCATACTGTATGATTTTGGCTATATTTAAAAATGTATATTAAAAATTCTTACTATATTATGGTGAGAATTTTTACTGTGTTTTTTTTTTTTTAAAAGAATGTTTAATTTTATGAAGGACTTATCAGCATCCATAGATGAGATTTGTTTTCTCTTTTTGTGGATCATTTTCAAGTTATATTTTCCCTATATTGGTTACTTTTTTCTTGTTGCTAGGACAAAATACCTGACCCTGGAAATGAAGAAAGGAAAAGTTTATTTAACTCAAAGCTGGTGAAAATTTCAGTCTGTAATCAACTGACTCCAAGACAAGACACCAGGGAACTGGGGCAGCAGTTCAAGGCTACAAAGGACAGCATAAGCATCAAGGGCAGAAGGGGTGGGCAGCCTCCTTCTCTCCCTTATATTGTAAGCAGACTGCACCACTCCCAGGACAGGTTTGCACTCACACAATGTGTGTGCCCTCCTCTTGCACAGGATGAAGATGTTTATAAAGTGAGAGCCCCAGTCTCCTGCTGAGCCACTTAGTAAAAAGGCTAATCTCAAATTGACCCAATGTGTCATCCATTACACATTCAAATGTTGACCAGGTATGTATTCACAGACTATCCCCTCTTTATTGTCTATATCTTCCTTTATCTATTATCAGTATATTCAGTATTTTCTTTTGTAGAGGATTTTACAACTGCAAAATAGAAAGATTTGCTACCATTTTTTCTACTAATGACTATATTTATCAGAGTTATACTGATATCATAAAGTGAGGTGAGAAAACATAAATCCTGTTCCTCCTCTTTCTTCAGTGAAAATCACTTCTCCTTTCTTAAATGTTTAAAAGAACTACAGGCTGAAACCACCTGGATGTATGGATTCTTTTGCCTGGTTTAGTCATCAGTACCTTTCAGCAACCTTTTCACATTTATCTTTAGTATGTATTGTTTCCTTCATTTTTTCCTATGGGGTTAATATACATTTTCTTATCTAGTTCCTCAAGATAGATGCTTTGTTCTTTGATTCTTAGATTTCCATATTTTTCAATGCATTTTAAAGTGACAAATATGCTTCTCAACACTGTATCAAATGTATCTTGAAAGAATTGTCATGTTGAATATTCACTATCATTAAATTTCAAAGAATTTCTAATTCTTTTTTGATATTTATCACAGCTACTTAATTTCCAAGAAATTGGGAATATTTTAGCCATTTTTATTGTTGGGCCAATTAATTAATTAATTGAATCATGTTCCAGAAACATAACTTAAATTATTTAAATGACATACAAGTTAACTTTATTTGAAGTACTACTTTATTTCAGTAAATACTGTGTTTATTCTCACAATGAATGTATGTTATCATTTTGGGGTGCCAAATTGAATAATCAGTAGAAACTGTTATTTACCTCTTCTAAGACATCTCTCTTCGCTAAAATTGCTGAGAGAGAAAAGTCTTCTATATGTACAGTGATCTGTTCCTTTTACTTTTGAATAGAAGTCACTGTTCTTCAGTTTCTCTTAAATACTGCTACTTAATTTTAACAAATTAAAATTGTAGGTAAAATGATGCTCTTATACTGAATCTTAATGTAAACTAATGAATACTATCCAGAATTCATACCTGGAATATTGTTTCCTTTAGTTGGTAAGCTTTCTGAATTCCTAATTCACCTATTTCTTAATCTACTTTTTTTAGAGGGTAGATATTTGGACTTTCTGGAAGATATTGTCCTAAATCACAACATACTTACTTCTTGGATATATAAAGAATTTTGAAATTGATATGAGAAATTTTAGTTTATAGCTCATTGATTTAGTAGGTAATATCAGTGATGACTAATTGCCCTGAAATTAGCAAAGGTAAGCAAGCTACTTTATGTCATAGCAGTTTGGCTCCATTAATTGTAGGTAATTAAATATCTAGCTTTCCAAAGTGGAACACTTAGACAATGTTTAAATGGTGAATGGGTGAACTATTAGTCAGCAATTAGATCCTGGCCAACAAATTGTTTTGCTATTAACTCATCATATCTATGAGCAGATATGTATTAGGAAACAGAACTGTGTCTTCATTCCAGCCCATTCTTTTGACTCCCAACATTTGTATCTGGTACAACACCAGTTTGAGAATTTAAAATATGCCATTTTGTATTCTAAGATTATCTGGTGTGAGAAAGTAATGTTACAATTGATCTTTAAATTTTAGAATTCCCTTGTCTTTGAAAGTGAAGAAGTAAAGTCTTTGAGGTTTATTTTTTAGCAGAACAATCTTAGCAGTTTCTGATAATTATTAATCATAACCAAAGCCAGTGGTCCCAACACCTTTTAAAACATAAAACCATTCCTCTTGCTCTAATCCAAAAATACAAATGGAAGAATGGAGATAGGTCCATATGTTGTTATGATAACAAAAATGACAAAATGACAAGTTTCATTTTCACTTTTAACTCACCTTTGGAGAACTTGAGAGGACACCGCTGAAGACCAAGTTGTTAAACACTACCGTCTGAGGGAAGCAGGTATGCAAGGAGCATTTTTACATATTCTGCTGGAGAAGCTTAATTTTGGAGTATGTGATCCACTGTGGCCTAAAGCAATGGGCCTCTATTGTTCAGAGACAAACTCTGAAATTCCCATCAAAGACGGAAGCTTACCTATCAAAGGCATTAGCGAACAGCAACCACATTCGATCCCTAAGGACTGCTTATGTGCGTATCATAGGAATTGACCACTCTCTGCATTATGAGTCCTTTTATTTAGAAATAGTGCTATCTCTTCTACATATATCAGGAAAAATTACTGAAGTACAGTATTGAATTCTCTGTCACATTCCTAAATCATGATTCCTCAACTGAGATACTTTGTGCTCTCTGTCATAAAATTGTTAAGAAGAAAACTGATAACTTTTAAAATTACAGGAGAAAAAAAAAATGAGATATTTGCTTTTGTTTTTAAAAATAGACTTTAGACTTATTTGCATTCCAAGACAAGATTGTCATGATTGGTATGTGGAATTTTTATAGATGATCTTCATCTTATACGTCATATAAATTTTGGAACAAGGCCAAGTTCATTGGAGAAACTTTTATTTTCAGTAGAACTTTCTCATCTACTATCATTGGGTGTTTCCAAATTAGAATTAGCTATAGAATTTGTTTGCCTTATATCTTTCTTTTCTTTTCTTTCCTTTCCTTTCTTCTCTTTTCTTTTCTTTTCTTTTCTTTTCTTTTCTTTTCTTTTCTTTTCTTTTTGTATACCAGGGAGTGAACTCAGAATCTCGCACTTGTCAGACTGGCACCTAGGCTGCTGGGCTACATCACCATCGTTACTCTATTTCTTGTTGTTCTCTATTCTTTATTTTTATTAAAAAGAACAGGATTATTAGTATAATCAGGAAATCAAATTCAACTGATATTTTCAAAAAAAGTTTCTAAAAGACTATCTGAAACTCACTTTAGGGCTGGGGAGATGGCTCAGTAGAATAAGTGCCTGCCCTGTCAGTGCAAAGTCCTGAGTGCAATAAAAAATTGCCCTCAAACCATAAAAAATAAATAAAAATAATTTTAAATTAATTATTTAACTAAATATAATAAATGGAGTCCTTAAAACACATTTTAAAATAGCGCCAAATATATGTAATATAAAATTGGTTATCTTAGATATCTATATGTGTACAATTCAGTGCCATTTGCAACCATCCTGTCTACTCACTTGTAAACTTTTTCATCATAGAACAGAGATGAATGGGCACCATGTTACCTATATCGATGAGAATGCCTAGTACTGAGCATTGTTGCTGTGGATTTAGGAGATTAGTCTTTGGAAATCTCAATTGACAATGTAATGAAGCTAGGAGGGGAATCTTTTGGCACTGATGTGATCATGAGCCCTCATGAATCCAATTAATGACTTTCTAAGGAGAGACATGAGTGATCTCTCTGTGTCTCTGTTTCTGTCAGTCTGTCTCACTCTTTGCCATGTCACAAGGCAAAACAAGAGAAAAAATATCAGCAAAGCACTACTTATGAGCCAAGAAATGACCTTCAGTAGATACAGAATTTCAAAGCATCTTGATCTGGTGTTTCTCAGTCTCCAGAACTGTGAAAAATAAATGTTTACAAGTAAAGTGGCACAGTCAATAGCATTTTGTTGCAGCAGTACAAAGTAAGACATTCATTTAAGTAGAATCATACAATATTTGTTTATTTGTAACTTGTTTCACTTTTTATATTTCTAAAGTTATACATATCATCTATCAGAATTTTATTTCTTTTAATGGTAAATAATATTCAATTGTATACATGTGTATAACAGACACTTGTAAAATTATGCTCATCTCTGTCTAATCTCCAGCCATTGCTTCACTCCTAGTCAGTAGAAATAAAAAGCGTTCTGTAAGTAAAATAGTTGGAATGAAGAGTGATAATTTAAATCTTCAAGTAGGAAAGATTTAAGCAAAAAATATAAATAAGTATGCACTACAGAGTCTGAGACTGGATTCTACCAATTGGCACTCTTGAGATGCACTTTTGGCATATGAGGTTTTCATTTGAGAAACAAAATGCACCTAATTGTATAATTTGCATTTTCTAAATGCATGTAGAAAGCAAGAGTAAATAAAAAACATTTTAAATCCTAATGTGAAAAACACGACTGACTCTTGCAGGCACTGCCTTTCAGAAATTTTCTTGCTTTACAGAATATTAATGAAATTATAAAGGGAAATGAGAAACTGAGGTAATTTAGTAATAATTCATGTAAGATAGAAAATTCTAAGATATCTGTTCCTTCCATAATTATTTGTGTGTTTTATATAACACTGCTAAGGATTTACCACGAAAATATCTTTTAGTATTAAATTTGTTTGTTCAGTGTAATACAAAATACTAATACAATCTTAGAGCAGTGCTAGAAGGTTTATTGATTTTTGTTACTCATTTGAATTCAGCAAACACATGATTTTAATCCAAAGGATAGAATTCTGTTATACTTTACAACCTTCTTATGGCAGACTGGAAAACCACTTTCTAGTATTTCCAATATGAGAATTTCTTATAGAAGCATTAGTCATTCATTTTGTTACATAAATATTTATTAAAATATGTTTTTCATGCCAGTCTCATGCAGATGTGTATTTAAGACAGTACCATTCCTGAATTTTCCTGTAACAAGGCACAATAATGTAAAACATATTGATATCCTTACAGTAAACATTTTACTTTTTTTCCTTGATATGAACTATACGTCCATCTTACAAACAACATAGCCTAATATGCATTACGTACTAGGCTGACTATATAACTAAGTTCATGTCAACAAATTGGTCCTGATAAGACCTGTGAAACAGAATGTACAGGAAAGCTTTGGTAGGGAGAGAAAGCACTCATTGAAAGGAAGCCTGCTTCCTGCTGGCCCAGGCATGCTACCGGCACTCTGCAAGGACAGTGTTGGCTCTGCCTTTCAGGATAGGAAGCACCAGGTGCCTCGTCCTCTAGTGTGATTCTTGAATTCCTATTTCAGATTTCTGCTTCTTTATCTGGATTCAACATTTTACAGAAAAATAAATCTGCTAAGCCAATCTTTACCTGACAACTGGGATCTACACTCCCAAATTCATTCTGTTAATTGATTATACACGGCATGTAAATCATAAATTTAGTTAGGGATTGTGTAATATTAAATATATAATGTACATGTGAAAATTCATAGTTGATGTACTCAAGAGAAAAATCTAACAGGTTTCTTTCTTCTGCAGGAACAAGACAGAATTATTTTCTTTCACCAATATTCTATGTAATACTGGGAGCTTTAGTCAGAAAATGTAAGTAATGAAAAGCATGAAGACATCCAAATTCAAAGAACAAAAACACATCTACTGACAGATAATATAATTGCATAATACATATATACATAATGCAATTACATAATACAAATATATATATATAATTTATTTATTTACAAAACCCTAAAGGTTACATGCACACACTCAGTTCACCTGTATAAACCTTTCTATGTGTATTTCTATATGTAATTTTATTTATGGTTCTACTATACCCTTTATAATATATTTCTATTCAGAGCCATAATTAATTAGTTCATGGATACATTTTTTAAAATTTAATTTACCATTTAGGAAAATTAAAATGGGATATAAATTATATCACTCAAAAGAGACAAGCTTCCCTGCCCCCACCCCCCAAAAAGAGACAAGCTGATGCTTTCACAGCAAATGAATTATTACCTAGAAAGTTAAATGGTATCTGGCCAGGACTATTTTAACATAAAACTGAATCAAGAATATTACTCAATTCTTCAGTAATATGAAAAGTGTTATCCCAAAAAATATATAAATAAAATTTAGTAAAACATAATTCTATAAAATTTTATCTACATATATATTTGGGCAAATAAAATGATTTAGAAAATGAGGGTTATTCCATGATGCTGTACTAAAAAAGTCTGAACCCAAGTGCAAGGCAAGTGCAAGGTCCTGAGTTCTATCCCTGGTCCCACCCAAAAAATAATTTAAACCCAAGATATTGTATTAAAAATAAAATTGAGTCTTGCCATGCTACTCTTTAGTAGAAAAGCCAAGTATATTTTAAATATTTCCATTGTGTACTAAAATCTGTTTGGTATCTTTCCTAATCAACAGACAGATTTTTCTTGAATACTGGGAGTTCTAGTCAGAAAATTATTACATATGATATTAGGATACAGTCTTGTTCTGCAAGGCAAAAGTGATATAGTTGTACAAGACACAGTAACACTTTCCAAATTAGAAATTCACTAAACAGAACTTCTAAGAAAACTAAAATCATGGGACAGTTAATGGTCTCAAAGTATAGACCTGATTGGTAGAGAATCTATTTGACCTTTGAGTCATATTCTTTGCCCTTGTCTTCTACTATTTTAGTAGATTGAAACATTGTTTTTATTATTAATTACATCTTCTTTCAAGTAGAATCATGATTAAAGGCAATAGGAACCTAAAAATCTCAGAGAAACTCCTCTCAACTTATGATATTATGGGAGCAGACACTAAGCTCAAGCTAACCAAGAGGTAATGTGGCCCATCTTGCATGAAACACTTTCCTGTGCATTCTGCAGTCCTCATACATGGAGAATGAGGAGAAGGCACCTCACGGCTCTGTCTACAATATGGTCTTCCTGAGTCTTACCATTCCATGGGGTGTAAGTCAGTGAAAATATAATTTTCATAGGCAGTGCTTAGTTTGATGTAGTTATTTTGATTGTTGTTTATCATTTTAATTTTTAAAATGAATAATGTACTCTGAAAAATCAACAGATTTTCTTATCCATTTGAATTTTATTTAACTTTCCCCAAAGAAATTCTACAACAAAATATGGTTGCTTAAATGTATCTTAACACACTGTAAAGATTAAATATGTGGAAGTTTTATAAATAGTGTTCTGTTGTATGTTCAGTAAAGATCCTCGATCACTTTCTCATTCACTCCTGCATCCATTCACTGACTTATAAAGGAACTTCTGAGTGCCAGTCTCTGAGGACAAAGGTTTCAACAAGACCAGCATGGTGTCTCCCCTGTGGTCTTCAACAGGCACAGTGGAAGCAAATATTAGATAATAACTACACATATCACACACTGGGAAACATAGTATAAAAGGACAAGGGAATAGTGTGAGATTTTGACAAAGAAACCCTGCTGAGATTGACATAGACAATTTTCTGGGGGAAATAACATCCAAGATGCAACCTAAATGATAAGCGAGAATTTGCTGGTTAGAGTTGCGATGGAGGTTCTAAGCAAGGAAATGAAGATTATCCAGGTGGCAGCAGCATTGGAGGCAGAAGTGAGATCAGATAAATTTAACTAGAAAATGGACAGTGTCTATCTTGGGAGCTTTGGAAGTGAACAAAAAGCATGAGATATCCTGTCATTGATATGAATAAATGGTTGAAAAAAAATTAAGCCAGGACAAGGTTGAATAGAGTGTGCTTTTTAAAAAGAAGTCTGATTGTTGTGTGAAGAATGGGTCCCAGAGCTTAGGATAAAATCCAAAAGGAGGTCATGGACCATTGCCAAATATAAAAGATGAAGAAGCTTTAGTGTTGACCATGTATATAGAAAAAAGCACAGACTTGGACCGAGTGTGGAGGCCTTGCTGGAGGCACGTGGTAGGTTTGCGGTGAGGCAGATTGTTGTATAGTGTGTCTATTTGTGAAACAATCTATGCATTTCCTTCCCAGATTCCTTGGAAATGCAGCTATGGTCCCAGATTCTTGACTTGCATCCTCAAATTCTTGGCTTTCAGTCCCATTAACAGGAATTACTAAAATCCTTCCTTTTCTGACTTCTTTCCAGTGAGGTCTGCTGTCAGATGGAATTAACTCTGAAAAAGTTGCCTGTGAAACTTGTTTTCTGCTATGTCTCAGTGTTTGTAGAATGTTAGCATGCGACAATGACACCTATACAGGGCTACTTCTTACTACCCCTCAAATTTGTCTATAAATCAGATAGCTGTACTTTTGTTATACTACATGTAGATGGTATTACTTAGTATTGAATCAAGGCTTCCTGAAATTGACTTTTGTTTAAAGTAAGAATAAATGTATTTATTACACAAATCTAGACTCTGAAGTTTGGTGGATATTATGCATTTTAAAAATAACTCTCTTAAGTAAGCAATGGATAGGACAGGGATCAGTATATATTAGATATTCTATCGGACTCAGTTTCAAAATCTATTAGTCAAGCGTACTGTTTAACTGTCTCATAAGTATTGCTGATCAATTATGAAATCATTCTACCCTTCACAATTTTCTTTAATTTTTTCATCTATGATAGATCTCTGACTAAAAATGATCCAGTGAATTTCACCAAAACCTCTTAGAATTTATAACTATGTTTAGCAATATAGCAGGATACAATATCAATGCAGAAAAATCCAAAGCATGTGGAAACATCCATAATAGACTTAGTTACTTTTTACTCATTGCTGGGACAAATACCTGACACTCAAAATGAAGAAAAGTTTATTTAGCTCACAGTTTGTGGAGGTTTCGGTTCATACTCCGCTGGCTTCAAGACAGCAGAAAACAATGAAGAGCAGAGGAGGAGCAACAGCTGTGGCATCCATCAAGCCTCTCTCTTCCAAATTCTGTGCTGGTGCAGAACTCCTCCAAAGTGGCGTGTCTGTGAAGATCAAGCTCCTCCAAAGACAAGGATTTCTCCAAGGAAGCAGGCAGGGCTGTGCCAGACATGAAACAGCAAGCACAGGGCCGAGCTATGCTGGGCTGATCTCATAAAGTCTTCCTCAATTCTTTTTATACACTTTAAGCTGAGTCACTCTGGGGTGGCTCCGTCTGGCCCTAGAGTAGAACCAATCACATCTTAGGGCAGGCCCTCCAAATCCTGTAGGATGGGGACCCTATAGCCCAGAACCAGCCAAGCTTCCTCAAGTTGACACAATGTATCAACTACCACAATAATAAACTTAATCAGAAGGTAAGTATAAGAATATCATTCACAGTGGCATCAAGAATAAATTAAATACCTAAGAAGTAACCTAAACAAAGAGCTGTAGGATCTCTCCAGGGGAAACTGAAAGAAAGAGATTGAAGTGGATATTAGAAAATGGAAAAAGTTTCTTGCTTCTGGGTAGGCAGAACAAACGTCAAAATGGCCATACATCCAAATTGTCATACAGATTCAGTGCAGGCCAAATCAAAGTACCGACAGAAACCAATTCTAAATTAAGTGGAACCAAAATAAACCCACAATAGCAAAGGCAATCTTAAGGAATAAGTATAAAGCAGGAGGCACAGCAACACTTGACTTTAAGCTATACTAAAAGCAGCAGTGATTAAAGAAATGACGTAGCACCAAAACAAAAACAGATATGTCAATGTAACAGAAGTGAGAAACTAGAAATATTCCCAGACACATTAAGCTATTTGATCTTTGACAAAGTGCTCAAAACATATAGCTTCTTCAACCAATGGTGCTTGGAAAACTGGATAATTGTTTGTAGAATATTGAAACTATTCCCACATCTTCCATCATGCACTAAGATAAAATCAAAATATATCAAAGACCTGAACATTTAAAAGAGAACCTTTGAAACTACTGGAAGATAAAATGGCTAACACAGTTGAGATTGTTGGTGTAGGAAAGTAAAACATAGTAGAGCTTTGGTCAAAGGGGACAAAGGCATAGTTCTGTCCAAATGGAAGATATCAGAGGGACATCTATTTCCTAAATGGAATCAAAATTCTGTAAGAGATAATGGCAAGAATCAATAAATGGGATTACATCAAATTACCAAGCTTTTATATGGGAAGTAGTAAGTTAGTAAAGATACAATATATAGATGGGAAAATGTTGCCAGTTGTTCCTTGGACAAAAGACTAATATCTAAAATATATAAAGAAGTCAATAAAAGATCACCTAAAATAAGAGACCCAATAGAGAAATTGTCAGGTGAAATGTACTGACACTTCTTAGAAAGAGACATAAAAATGGCCAGGAAGCATATGAAAAAATGCTGAGCATCTCTGGTCATTTAGAAATACAAACTAAAACAACACTTTGCCTCCATCTCATACCATAAAGAATGGAAATTATCAAGAAATAAAAAAATAACAAGTGTTAGCATGATTGTAGTAAAAAAGAAGCCATCCTATATCATTGGTGGGTATACACCACCTAGTACAACAAACATGAAAATTACTACGGAGATTTTATAAATAACTCAAATTAGAAATTACATGTGACACAGCTGTACCCCTTCTATGGATCTACTTCAAAGAACTAAAAACATACTGCAATAATATATGCATACTAATATTTACAGCAGCACCATGATAATAGCTAAAAGAAGTCTAGATTCAGCCAATATATCAGTCAACAGACCCCTGGACAAACTCTACACAATGAAATACTTCTCAGCTATAAAGAAAGACAAATTTGAGACATTAGTTAGAAAATGGATACACCTGAAAAACATTATGTTGAGTAAAACAAACACACACACAAACTGTATATCATCTTTCATCTGAATAAGATAAAATACAAGTAAAGCATAGCTGAGCTTGGGTCAAAGGGGACAAGGGCATAGTTCTATCCAAACAGAAGATATCAGAGGGACAGAGGGTGGAGGGAACAAAAGAAAAATGAAGAAGAATAAAGATACGCCATGTACATGAACCTAACAACTTCAATAGAGAGTTAACATTATAACTACTTGAGAAATGATACAGTCCTCAACATATATAGGCAATTTTACGGCGGAGTAATCTATAAATAAAGATAATGATGAATATCATTATTCAGTAGTCAGTTGACAGGAAATCCACACATTCACCAAGTCAGTGTTTGTAGTGGAAACTGTAATTTGTCTCACATGTTCACTGTATTCTTGTAAATAACATTGCTCCCAAATTTACTAAAATCCCAAATTGGGAAGTCCTCACCACAGCTCTGTGTACTTCTATTGTGACATTTGCTTAATTCAGCATTACTTTTGGAAAGAAAGCAGTCAAACTTAAATCAATACCTTGATGTTGCTTCCAGGGGTTTCTAAAGAAGTATTTACTCTTCATGAGGTATTCTGTGTGAGTTAATTTCTCCCCATAATAGTCCCAGAAATGCAAAATGGTGATTCCACTTTATATATAATTATTCAGAACACACAACTAATATTTGAGCACTTTGGTTTTTAAACCCAACCTTTCTTGTCTCCAAATTTATTTTATATCATTGCACAATTCAAGATGTTAACATTCTCTCTAAAACATCTTTGCTATTCATTCACATGATGTCTATCTTTATTATACTACTGTTATTAGGCCTATTGAATTACTGTCATACAACTTACAGAGGTTGTTTTTCAAGAATTTTATCACAACATGCACTTCCACAGTCCCTGTGCAACTCAAGAATGGGTGAGGTACGTGTTTTCCTTCATTGCAACTACTTATTTCTCTCCCAAGAGACCCTATGGTACAGTGGCTCAAACAAATTAGATGTTATTTTTCTCCATGGTAACACTACAGTGAAAGATAGATTGTCCACCATGGAAAGGTGGTTGTGTTCCATGATGCTTACCATGTATCCAGGTAATTTCTTTCTTGCCATTCTTGCTTCAAAACTGGCTAATTTCTCTCTATGAAGGGCCAGTGTGTCGATATTCTGATGCTGAAGGACAGAAAGTTTCTGAGACCTCTTGTGCACCTATTCAGCCATTATAATGTAAATGAGTCCACAGCCAAAAGTAAAGGAATGGGTTTTTCTCTACTCTAATAAAATTTAATTTGAAAGTACAGGTAATAGTCTGAATTTGTTCTACGGGCCTTCAGTTACTGGCCTTGGGTATAATCCTATCATATAAGATTGATTCTGATTTCTTACCACATTCATATTCCAGCCAATGAAAAACATAAGAAAGTAAAGATGGATAATTTCTTTGAAGTTGAGAGATATTGGAAGTATCACTTATCCTTACACAGCTTTCATAAAATTTTATTTACACTGGCTTAAAGAGAACTTTAGAGATACAGTTTCAAGAGTAGGGTGACTGACTCTAAAATGCAAAGGGAAAAAGGATAGACCAGTTATGAAAATAAAGCAGGGAAGAGGAGAAACTCAAACTTTGAGTACAATTGTCCTTGAACAGGTAGTAATTTTCTAAGGGATAGAATCAAATGAACACCTAGCATATGATCATGTACCAGGGTATGTAAACACACATACACACATATGCATATTTCTATGAGCAATATATATGAGAACTAGAATTGCTGAGACTAGAAAGGACAGACAGGAAAGGGAGTTTACACTTGAGCAAGTGTTTAAAGACTATAGGCATCCATCAAGCAAATGTTTACACAAACTTTGTATAGTGTATTGTGTCATGATGGCTAAATTAACAAAATGCCACAGAAAGTCTGTGGCTTAAAGTGTTAAGGTTTGTTTCTTAATAGCAATAAAGTTGTCTCACCAGTTTAGAGGCTCAGTCTTCCTAACACTATTAGCACATCTACCGTACATAGAGTTACTCATCTGTGCAGCAGCAAAGGGGCTCCCAGTATTGTCACTGCCCCCCGCCCCGAATCAGCAGCAATGCTTTTGTTCACATTTTATGAGTCAACATAAGCCATTATCAGTATGCCTTACTTCAAACAGATGCCCAAGGTGACCTTACTATGTATACCAGTGAGACTAAAGGATGTATTTGTGAAGTCTGATAACAGCCACAAGAGAACAGAAGTAACCAGGCACCTGGAAACAGGAGCTTCAAGAAAAGAAATTGTACTTGAACCCATGTAAGAACATTAATGTGCTCAAAGTATCTAATGAAAACAATGGAGAAGGTAGTTTAGAATAGGGAAGATGGAAAGGAGTCACAAGAAAGGAGAGATAATGTGTAGAAGACGGATGCAACTTTTTTTCCAGAAATCAAATAGATATTCCTGGTAAAAGCTTTCAAAGTCAAGATGAAGACAAGAAAAATGTCAAGAAAACAACACAAATATGAACATATGATAAAACGATACAGGACTACACACACACACACACACACACACACACACACACACACACACACCAAAAAGAAAAAAAATTCAGATGAGAGCAAAATAAGGTTGGTATAGGGTACCATGTCAATTTCCTGCTTCTGATATTCCTTACAGTTCAGTGTAACTTAGTTTGAAAGGGTTTGAAACACAAATGCAGTACTATTAATGCATCTCCTATAAAGGCCTAAAATTATTTCCCAACAAAATTGAACAAAACGAAATACATTCATATTTTAGATGTTTTAAATTGACTAGAATTTTGCATTTATGTATCTATTTATGATTTTGTGTCTCTTCTGCCAATATCATCTTGTATTTCTGTTGGTATCTTTGAATGTATTAAAAGATGGCATCTTCTGTTAATGTATAAAGACCTTATAAGAATAAAAATAAATAAAATGTAGTAGAAAATGAGCTTTTAAAATCTAGCTCTTCATTCCTAACATCTGAAAATCATATATCATGGAAACATAGTTATAACACAAAGGAATATTCACATTTTTACGTGAAATGTCTAAAATTGAAACATTTCTTTTCTTTCTTTCTTTTTTTTTTTTTTTTTTTTAGCTTTTTGAAACAGGGTCTTGCTATGCATTTCAGGCTGGCATTTAGCTCACTTTTGTAGCCCAGGCTGGTCTCAAACTTGCAGCGATCCTCCTGGCTCAGCCTCCCAAGTGCTGGGATTACAGGTGTGCACCACCACACCCGGCTTCTAAAACTGAAACATTTCTTAGTGGACTTCAGTGTAAGAATTTGCACTTTAAAAACTGAATGCACTTTTTTTGTCGTCTCAAAATGTATACTGGAAAAATATGCAAGTCTTAAACATCTTTAAAACTTGCGTAGTCTTGTGGATGTAGCCTATAACAGGAACACATTGTGAGCATGTACAAGGCCCTGGGATTAATTTCCAGTAACACACACACACACACACACACACACACACACACACACGCTCATGCACACACATGTGCAATTAAAGAAAATTTGAAATTGTTATTAATAATTGTCAATCATAGATTAGATTCTTTGTTATAAGTGTGATGGTAAGCAATTGCATGAGGCAATAGAATATTCACAATATATTTTTCTAAGAACAATAAAAGCATATGGAATTTACTATGGAAAAACTGCACCATAAAAGACTTGAAGAATTTTTTCTAAATTCATTCTTTTCTAAAAATAAAGATACAAAGACAAACTATTATAAATTTGAAGCAAAAGTCTTCCTTTTTTATGTTCTAACTCATAGGTGGAAATATTGATGTCATTTTAATTCCATTAAATTAAGAAATTCTATTTTTAAGCTTTCTGAATTGATTTATGGCTAAAGCAAACTGTAAAATATAAAAACCCTAAACATCTTTAAGAGACTGCAATGATAAAAGGGCTAACACATCTTATATAATGACTTCTAGTCATACAGGAAA
Organism: Myocastor coypus; assembly: GCA_004027025.1. NCBI lineage: Eukaryota > Metazoa > Chordata > Mammalia > Rodentia > Myocastoridae > Myocastor > Myocastor coypus. Next base: position 60,710 of record PVJA010002830.1, on the reverse strand, counting down.
GCAACTTACTGTTTGTTTTGAACATTCTGACCTGAATTTTGAAATAGATGTTTGGCTTTAAACATAATTTTAACTTTAATTACAATTGCAAAATTTAGGTAAAAACAAAATGTTCCAATACAACATACAGGTTTTTTTTTTCTTTAGTGAAATTATTCTGGTTCCTTAACTTGGAACATATGGCTATTCCAGATTATACTTAAATATTCAAAACTCTGTTCAATTGCTATCATTGGAGATGCTTATTACTCATCACTCTACCTTATGGTCAAAACAATATCTCAGTAGTATGAATGGACACTACTTAGGTCTGCCTAAGATTCAAGGTATCTAAACCTCCCATGAGAGGTTGGACAAAGTGATGCCTTAATTACAATGTCCAAGTTTCCCTCTCAATAAATCTCAAGAGTTTTCTTAAACTGAATTTTACTGTTGCAACTGGTGTAGCACTGATCTCCTGATTATGTGTACGCACTGATTACATTTATGTGATTTATTTTTATATGTTGATAATCTGGATTTAAATTGAACTTGTCCTGAGCAAGTACATGTGTCCTGATTTTCAATTACTCCTGTTCTTGTTGCTATAGTGATCAGCAGAAATCAGAAGGGAAGCGGAAAAGAAGTATGTTCATTTCAGTGGGTGCATCCATCTGCTACCATGTTAAGCAGCAGCTCTCTTTACCTTTGAAAGTTAATATAGCAAAGGGAGTTATCTTGCTTAGCGGTTTGAACCTTGACTCTCAGAACTTTGTAGAAAAAAAAAATCTGTGGTTGGTTCCCAAGTAATATCTGTAATAATGTTAGAATTGCAAAGCTAAGAAAAGATTATATACAAAGACTGTAGCTTCACTGTTATATTAATTAAGTACTCCGGATTTCTTACTACAGCTTTTAAAATAGTAGCTCTAAAATTCTTACTTTAAGTGTGGGACACTTGTAAATATATGAGACATTTTCAGTTCGGACAAAAATGAGAGCTGCATATGATATCTACTAAGTAAAATTAGGGACTCAAAATAACTGCAATGCATCCTGAATTATCTGATTCACCATCTTAACAGGGATGGCGTTGTAAAGCTCAACTTTAATAAAGCCACTGTGGATAATTAAAACTAAAACCCCACCATGGTTCTTCTAGATTGTCAAGTTCACAAGGAAGACTAAATAGAGATAAAATTCAATTATTGGGAAAGGCAGTCAAAAAAAGATGTTTACATATATATCTGCCATATTATTTTGCTCATTCATAAATCATTAAAAGAAAACCTCTATAAAATATTTGAGTGATTCTTAGCACTTTCATCGATCCTGTTTCTTTAACTTGGTCTTACAAATATTTCTCATTTGTGACATCAAAACCCAAAATAAAAGACTGAAAGGGAGATAATATTTCAATCTTAATCATGTCATTGCTTCCAGGGAAACATCCTGAATTTCTAGGAGCTGACATTTATTATTTAAGAAGAACAGAATCTTTTGAGTTTTAGGAACCCACATTGAAGTCGCAAACTGTCTTTTCCTGGATAATTCTGAATTTTGAAAAATTAAAAATAGGCTCATAAAAACTTATTTTTTCCTTGTTCAAGTTACTTAAAGCCTGCATTTTGGCATTTTTATATGAAAGGAAAATAAGAGAAAGCATATATGCAGAAGTGTGGATACTCATATACAGTGAATTTCATAAGGCAGTGATACAATAAAAACTCAGTAAAAAAAAAAAAAAAGTTTATTGCTACAGTCTTTGTTCTTTCCCCTTCCTGATTCCTGAGGCTTCCTCCTTATGGACTACAGTGGATCAGGCATTCCTGTGACATCAGATGCTTTGTGTTGTCTAAGATAGAATTAATACAGATATTTATATGTAAGGCCCTGTATGGGATAAAAACAAGAGTGACTATAATACTCTTTAAATTACTTTCTCTTGGCTTTCTCAAAAGCAATTGATATATCAGGCATTAGGCTTTTTTGTTTGTTTTGTTTTGTTTTGTTTTGGTGGGACTGGGGTTCAAACTCATGACCTTGCACTTGCCAGGCAGGCACTTGTGCCATGGATCTATCTCCCCAGCCCCTCAGATGTTAGTTTTAAAGTAAATTATATAGGATCTCTTGTACAGTGATATTATGCTTTGTATCTAGTTTTTCCCCCCAAAGCCTCATGCAGTTATGGGGTGGACTTCCAGACTTTGTGATTAATTCTTGATCCATTGTTGAGATTGTAGGTGTGAGTGCTTCTGGGATTATGGATATAAATGCTGCACCCAGACTAGGGCAGATAGCCTGACTGCAACATAAGGGAGAAAGACTTGCTGTCTGTGGCCATTTTTGCCACTACTGCTCCCTTTTGGCTCTTGCGCTTTTGCTGTTTTCCATTTCCATGAACTGCTGCCCTGTTCCATGTGCCACTCTTCCTTAGACCCAGGTGAGTATGGACTAAAACATTCACTAACCATGATCTACATAAACCTTTCCTTCCTTAATTTTAGATGTCTCTTATTTTGTCCCAGCAATGAGAGAAAAGTAACTGGGACTAGTAATATTTTTGCCTACCCAGCTTTCGGTTTTTCTTTACTGACATCAGTTCTTTGATCATCCTTTCTGTGAAGGTATTATAATTGAACATGGTTTTCCTCATCTTGGCAAGGTATATGTAGAAGCCAGGTCTTTCCAAGAAGTGTCTCCTTACCTGTGAAATTTAATTCAGTGATGGAAAATAGAAACAAGCAAAGGAGAGATACATAGTAAAAGTTCATTGAACATAGAAGCCCATCAGGTGGCACAAACTGAACTAAAATTTCAGGGAGTCCAGGGAGAACTCAGAGCACAGCATTAGAAGAGGTACATTGCTGGCATCCTTTGAACAGCTGGATCCAAAAGCACCTGTGGGTGTTCGCTTAGAGACACTAGTGGGTTTTTTCATTTCTATATGAGCCAATTTTATTTTATTTTATTTTCTACTGCTTATAATCAAAACTGCTGAAAACATAGTAGAAAAAAAGAAATGTGAAATTGCTGAAAATCAGAGATATTTATGTTTTAGAAAATGACGTGCTTATTGCTTTTATCTTTCCTTCAATATGTAAACTTAATTTTAAAGAGATGTTTCAACCAATTCAGCCAATTTGTTTCTCATCTGGCATTCTTTTTTTTCTCCTAATGGATGTGTTACATTTCAAAAGATTGAGCCTAATTCCACAGAGATTTTATTTTCTTTGTTCATAATATCACAGAATACCTTACTACTGAGTAAAAGAAAAAATGTCTTTAACAGTTATCCACTGTGTAGTGCGAATGATTGATTCACTCAACATTGGCCAGGAGACAAGTCAATCTTGTTGACTCAACACAGTATCAAGTGCTATCAAAATGTTTGTTCAACTCCTAAAGCTAATTTGAAAAACATTTGGAATAATTGTGCCTGGTAACATTGAACACCGTTATATATCTTTATTGTCCTTCTTGTGTGATGCTTAGAGAAATAAAAGAATAGAAATCATGCAATGTAGCATGTGCTCCAGAACTATGAATAGGGTTTAAAAATACATATTTCTCACTGCTAATGGCAGCACTTTTGTGGTTTTATCTCATTTGTTTTTAGCCATCGCTGTATTGTAAAAAAAAAAAAAAAAAAAAAAAAAAAAATGTGTGCTAGCATTTGGGAAGTTTAAGTATTGAATATAATAGGACAGTGAAATTTTTAATAACTGAGCTATAAGAAAATCACAAATGACAATTAGTTATAAAAGCTTGCAGCAATTGTAATTTGAATGTAATATGATTTTTCTCAAAACCACCTCTCCTCAAAGATGTTGCATATCAGCATCACTTAGAATTTTTTTTTCGAAGTACTGATAATGGGGGTACGTGATCCTGAATCCAACCAGTATAGTTCAGAATGTTCCAGGTGACTATTTTGTGTACTTTGACAATGAAGGCTTTCAGTCAGTACTTCTAAATGCTTAATTGTTTATATAAAGCAAATGTGCTGCTAAAATCAGATTCTGCAGTTCTTACTTTTCTGGAAAGGCTAATATCCCCAATACATCAAGGACCAAAGACCTTTAGTATGTTTTGTGTTTAGATGAGTCTCCACAGCTGCATGCAGTCATGGGGCAGGCTTTGAGAGTTTTCAATTTATTCATGGTCCAATGCTGGAACCATGAGCATGAGCCTATACCACTTGTGGGGTGCGTAGTCTGCTACAAACTGGCAATATGCTCAAAAAAGGGGGGCAGCAATATCACCCACAAAAGATTAAGCTTTCCAAAGTAAACGTTTTTGTAATCTTCAACAGAGTAGAAACATTCAAGTTTCACACATGAGGAAAAATAGAATTTTACTCCAGAGTTAAATAAAATGCATTTATAGGGAGACAGAGTGGGGAAAGAGTCATATCTATGTATGAAAGCAGGATGGTTTGGATGATTGTACCATGGATTCCTACTGGTCTATGGAAAACAGCAAATGTTGTTCAATATTTTATGACATTTTAATTTTTTCCCTTATCTCTCTTAATTTCTTATACCTTTTTCTTTCTTCCAATTTTGTACACATATATCTAGTAATATGAGCAAGTAACTTGAAGACAACACTATGCAATGCAACAAATACACTCAAAAACATATTATTTTATTTAGTGAAATTCTGTATCATTTGCAATTTTTCTGCTTAATAATATTTTATACTCTTTAAAACATAAAAAATCAAATTAAAATCAATAAAATATAAAATGAAATGCATTTATTTGGACAAGTGTGTAATCAAACTGATATCAAGAAAAACATTTAGCATTTTGTCAGGAAAAGGGAAGTGAAATAGTATTCCCAATACAGGCATCAATTGTCTTTAGTTTATGAGAAAAGTCAGCATCTGAAGATTTTAATGTTCTTGCTTGATGTGTAATAAGGAATACGTTCCTGGCCCCTTTCTAGAACCTACAGTAAACTATATACTTCTCATCAGCATGACGGGTTATTGCTATCTATTTTATAATTTTAAAATCCAAATTAAGTCATTATTGTTACTTCCCTCAAAACTTTCTAGCTGCAGCTGGGGAGACACCTCAGTAAAATAAGTGCTTGCCTGTCAAAGATAAGGTCCTAAGTTCAATTCCTGGTTCGAAAAAAAAAAATCATTCTTGACTTCATGATATTTTTTAAAAAAATAGACGTGAGGATCAATGGAATAGATTAGAAGAGGTAAAAGTAGCTACTAACATACAGAGCCACCTTATCTTTGAGAAAGCTGACAAACAGGTCTACTGGAAGGCAGACTCTAACAAACAGTGCTGGAAAAACATGCCAAAAACTAAAACTTGACCCAGGTCTATCACCATGCACTAAAGTTGAAATGGATTAAAAATCTAAATATTAAAACAGAAACACTCAATGTCCTGGAAGAGAAATTAGGAGGAAATCTTGAAGATATCAGGGTGTGCAAACTGTTCATGGACAAAAATCAAACTGCACATGTAACACCTGAAAAAATGAACAACTGGGATTTCTATTTGTTGAGAAGTTTTTGCATGTCAAAAGAAAATACCAACAGACTAAATTGGCAACCCACAAATTTTGAAAAAAAAATTAACAAATAAGTACTCAGACAAAGGTCTTCTATTTAAAATTTATAAAGAACTAAAAACATTAGGGCCCCAAAATTGAACGATCAAATCTAGAAATGGGCATCTGAGATGAACTCACACTTCTAAAAGTAAGAAATACTAGAAACTAATAAATACATGAAGAAATGCTTTACATCATTAGCCATCTGTGAAATGCAAATTAAAACAACACTGTGATACCATCTCATCCCAGAAAGAATGGCTATCATAAAGAAATCAACCAACAACAAATGTTGAGGAGGCAGTGGGGGAAAAAAAGAATGCTTCTCCACAGCTGGTGCAAATGCAGACTGGTTCAACCACTATGGAAATCAGTGTGAAGACTCCTTAAAAAACTAGGACTGGAAATCCCATTTAATCCAGGTTATTCTCCTGCTGGAAATTTTCCCCCCAAAATTGAAAACATCATATCATAGTGATGTTTGTGCTCCTATGTTTACAGCAGCAAAATTTGTGATAACCAGTTCTTGGAAACAACCAAAATGGCCATCATCTGAAGAATGGTTGAAAAAGATGTGATATTTTTATGCAAAGGAATATTACTCATATATAAAGAATGATGAACCCGAAGCCTTCATATATAAGTGGATGTATCTTTTAACATATAGTCATAATTGAAATAAATAAGACCTACATGTGTAAATATTGTATAGTCTCCCTAGTATAAGAACTCAAAAATAGAAATAAAACCAAAAAGACATAACAAAGCTAAATGGAAATCATGAACTTAAGGATTAAGCAATCAAGAGATAGCAAGTAGAAAAGTTATGAAACATGGCAGAGGATAAACCACGCACTTATATACACAGGAAGATTTAGACAATGTTCCTAAGAATGTCCAACAAGTTTTTGAAACTAGCAGTTAATTGGTAGAATTCTCACCCTGATTAACGACATATGCTAATATCAGTGAAGCAAGCAACTACACTGCGGATAGCAATGTTTTTTTTTTTGTTTTGTTTTGTTTTTGTTTTTGTTTTTGTCTTTTTGAGACAGGGTCTCACTATGCAGTTCAGGCTGGCCTTGAGCTCATCTTTGTAGCTCAGGCTTGTCTCGAGCTCGCACTGATCCTCATGCCTCAGCCTCCTGAATGCTGTGATTACAAGCGTGCGCCACCATGCCCAGCAAGGATAGCAATTTGTGAAACTAAAACCAAGCAAGGAATGCTTGTCATTCTGGTCTTTTTTATGTGTTTTACTTCCAATGTCGTATCAGTTATTGCTATACACTCTCAAGCAAATGTTAAAAAAATAATAAAATAGAATAAGAGACAAGGAAAAAATACCATAGGATGGACCTGCTACAATTTTGTATATGGTTAGATTGCTAAATTTCTGTATAAAATTATGTAATTTTTATCACATTCTAAAGGGATTAGAATATCAATGACTAATGAAAAATACCAATTCCATTTTTTTGTTTTGTTTTTTGCAGGACCGGAGTTTGAACTCACGACCCTGTGCTTGCCAGGCAGGCAGCTATGCCACGCAGCTATCTTCCTAACCCACAAGTTCCATTTTAAGTCTAAAGCATTTGATATTCAGAAAGACAGTGATATTATTATGTTCGAGTGCCTATGTTATAGGACAATAGTATCACTAAGCTTCTCTTCTGGAGAGTTAACAATTTAAGTTTTCATACCAAAAATTTAGAGAAAAAAGAGCTACAAACAGCCAATATTTTCTCCCTAGCCCCTCTTAGGTAAGCGAAGACTCAGGACATAAGAGAGCCTGTACTGTAACATCCTATAACTCAGTGGTATCTCAAATTTTCTGTTTAAGGAGATTGGGGCCACAGAGGAAAGGGACTGATGATGTATAGTGTGCTCAACGAGAGTCATCTAGAGAGAAAACTTTCTCTCAGACTTTCATAAAGAACAAATTGGTCAAGCAATGGCAGTGACTCATCCAGATGGCTGACACTGACGAAAGTTCGGCAAAACATGCATGATGTCAGGATAAGTTCTGAAGGAATTTGACTGACTCTGTCTCATAGAAAAGTTACATATTTTGTTATATAGAACTTGCTTTAACTTGGTCTTAACTATCCAGCAGAAAAGTTTAACCACAAAGTATAGAAAGTAAAGGTATATTAATATGTTGAGCTGTAAAAGGCTCAAGTGAGCAGCTTCCAATATTGCCAATTCTGCTGATAATCCACTACTTTTATGGCTATTGGACCCTACATACAACTACTTTCTCTTAGTTCAATGACAAGAAATATTTGTGTTAATAATGTTTAGAAAATGTACCATGTCTGCATTTTGTACTCTGAATAACTACTGTGAAGACAACAATATGCACTGTATTAATTATTGTAGCTATCATACTAATGTGTTTTGAAACTGTCTCATTGTTATTTCTTTCTTATTAAAATTATTAAAAAATTTTAAAACTTTCTAGCTGCTTTTTGTTCCTGCAGGGTAGAAGCTAAGGGCTTTCCATAGAACCATAAGATCCTATTTGCTTTCTCACACTTTGTCTTTTGTTTTCTTCATTGTTCTTAGAACATAAATTTGTTTCTTTTTTTATGTGTGTATTTTACTAATTTCAATGAGAAAGAAATAGCAATCAGACAGATTCAGAACACGTTATTAGGTCATTTACAATAATAATACATTGGATATGGTTGTCTTCATAGTAGTTGTTCAGAGTACAAATGCAGGCATGATATCTTGTACAAACCTTATTAGTACAAATATTTCTTCTCATTGAACTAAGAAAAAGTAGCTATATATGTATCCTAACTATTTTTTTTCAGTCCAAAGGACCTTCACTTTTATCCCCCCTTGTTTTATTTTTCTGTTTTGTTTTATCAGAGGTGGGCATTCCATTTACATTTAGAAATGTGCATGAATTCATGAAAATAACCCAATATAGTCCAATAGTCCATAATAGTAATGAGTTATCAGCCAAAGTTGCTATGTTACAAGTTGAGGTCTTTACAGCTCTGAATGTTAATATAGCTTTGCTTTTTATACCTTGACTTTCTTTTACCAACGGTAAGATCAAGATAAAGAAAGACCTATATAACAAAACAATGTAACTTTTGTACCTGACGAGTTCAGTCAAATCCCCTCAGCATTTACTCTGAAATCATGTACATAAGTTTGCAGATCTTTTGTCAGTGTCTGTCATATGGATGAGTCACAGCCATTGCTTGACCAGCTTGGTCTCTGTGAAACCCGGTTCGAATGTTTTCTCTATACGTGACTCTCCTTAGACACACTGTTGATCACTTTCCTCTGTAAATATCGTGTAGCTTCCCTGGTGTAAGAATTCAAGAGAAGAAATAAAAATGCAAAGGTATAATTCAGTTAAATGGAAAGTAAGAATTTTAGGATTAAACAATTGAGAACAAAGAGAAAATTTAGGATACATAAACCCATACCTTTATATATACAAGATGGTTAAGACAGTGTTCTTTAGAATCTTCATCAGGTTGAAAACTAGCAGTTAATTGGTAGAATTCTCACCCTGACTAACTGTATATGCTGTTATCTGTGAACTTAGAAACTAAACTGATGTGCAATACTAAAACCAAGTTTGAAATACCTATCATTCCAGTCTTTTAAATGTGTACTGCTTCTCATGTCATATCAGTTATTGCTTTATTATCAAGTAAGTGGTTTAAAAAGAAAAGAAAGTAATAAAAGAGATAAGAGCCAAGGGAAAAAAAAGCCATAGGATTGTCTTACTACAATTTTGTATGTAATATATTTCTAAGTTTCTCTGTAAAAACGTGTAATTGTTTTTCTCCATGTTCTATAGGGATTTTAAGTTTAGATTATCAATGATTATTGAAAAACACCTGTTTCATGTTGCTTAAGGAGTTCGATATTCATAAAGATAGTGATGTTAAGCTCAAGTGCCTATGTTTTATAGCAATAATATCAATAAGCTTCTCTTCTGGATGGTTAACAACTTAAGCTTACAGACCAAAAAGTTAGAAAAAATGATGGGATAGAAGGATAGCAAATATTCTGGCCCTAGCCCTTCAAGGTCATTGAAGACTCAGGACATAAGAGAACCTGTATTGTAACACCCTATAACTCAGGGGCGTCCCCAATTTTGTGATCAAGAACGTAAGTTTGCTTCTATCCCACGTTTGGCTCAGCTAATTCTGCTCTAGAACCCTCTTCTCTGCAACATTTGTGCTCCTGACCTTTTTTTACCTCCTGCAAGCCTTTGCTCAGTGCTTCCTTTTCCACAGTTAAAGGCATGCTGCTGCCCCTCAGCATCCAACCAAATAATCGTGCCATTTTGTTCTTCCATAGCACTTCTGTCACTTTCTTCAAAATCAGTTATTTATTATTTTTAGTTTCTTCCACCCCTCAAATGGAAGATCCTTAAGATGAGCCACTTACATCTACTTTTTCAGTGATGAATTTCTAGCACCTCAAACACACTCACTGTAAAGAATAAATGCATAAAAACGCCTGTTAAGATTCCGACTTGTCTGTAGCAAATTGGTCACGTTATTAGTACACTATACAACATAATACTTGGTTCAGTGACTAATAAATTTTGTAGATTCTAATCTTATCTATTCGTTGATTTATTTAGCATAAGTTCTCTCTACACATCTCAGATTTGTAGAGATTCTCCTATCTCAACCTCCTTAGTACTGGGATTACAGGTGTATACCAACATGCTTAGTTTTGATGTTTGACGGGGCAGGCCTGGGCCTTTGGGGCTTTTACAGGATGCAGTACCAGTGATTGAATCAGGTTTCTACATTTGCTAGGCAGACACTTGGGGCTAGTCAACTGTCTCTCTTGTTTTTTACTGGGGATTGAACTTGGAACCTGGAGCTTGCCAGGCAGGTGCTTATGCCACTGGGCTATATCCCCAGCTCCATTCTTAGCATTCTAAAAACACTTCATTTCTCAAATAATACATTTGCAGCAATCTGTTGATGCTCTCAGGTTGTCCTGGTAGAGCTCTGTGCCTCTTCACACCTGTCAGCTGCCGACCGCTCCGCAAGGCCACACACTCTGCAGATGGTGCCACTCCAGCCCAGGATGCTTTAGTATCTGATGGGAGTGAGGAACACTTATCTCTTTGACCTTACGCTTGACCCTACCATCTCTTTAGTTGTTTTATATCTACATTATTTTTTTCTGCTCAAGCCCTTTAGTTAGAGCCTGTCTTTGTTAGAGAACCTTGTGGTCTTGGCCATGTTATTTATATACTGTAAGTCTCAGTTTAAGTGTCCAAGACAAGGAGATTTTAGTTCAGATCTTTCTTACATGTAAGAGGTGATGACAGGGTCTTATGCAGAGAAATGACCTTTAATGGAAATGAAGCATAAATATTGCCCTTAATGAGATGATCGATGACCTTGCTTTCTGATTTCTTCTCCTTTCTTCTTTTATTAGCTTCTGATTAATCATACAATAGTGAAACATTTATCTTTGGAATGATGCTAAGGACATTGTTTCAGCTCTTTACCTGTTAATCTTTGTTTTCAGTATCTTTGAAATCATCCTTATTTGTCCATTAGAAAACTTCCGTGCCCACCAGAGTAGCCGGAGATCTGCTTGGCTCGCATGCAGCTGATCTCCCTTTCATATAGAGATGGAGGGACCAGGGATATAGCTCAGTGGAATAAGCGCCTGCCTGGCAAGCTCAAGTCCTGAGTTCAATCCCTGGTACCACAAAAAAAAAAAAAAAAAAAAAAAAAAAAAAAAAAAAAAAAAAAAAAAAAAAAAAAAAAAAAAAAAAAAAAAAAAAAAAAAAAAAAAAAAGAAAGAAAAAAAAAAGAGATGGAGTTAATCATCCTAAAAGTTTCTATTATTAATTCTAACTTATAGTGCCTGATGTATGCATAGAAAAATGTAACTATGCTTTATTGCATGATAGCTCTTTAAGGAGTTAAAAATAGTTTTTATTTCTTGATTGTTAATCATCTAGACTAGCTCATCACCCTAATATTAATTACTCAAAAAGCTTTAATTTCCATCAAATCATGATCCTTTCTTTGTGAACTGTGTCTTGTAAGATAGGAGTGCCAAGTGGTTAGAGACGGAGACAGACATACCTGGTTAGAGTCTCAGCTGTCGCTTATTAGCTGTGAATTTAGAGTTAATAACTTCTTTAAACAACTGTAGCTGCAAGCATAAAATGTGCCATATCAATAAAAGGTGTTCAGTGGTCATTGCAGGGAATGAGGCAGCATATTTATCATGCTTTAGCGTGAGCTTCCAGAAATGTGAGAAAATGGATATTGACCATTCCCTGCTAAACACAGCTTGCATTTTGTAAAGCTAGAGCAGGAGTTTCCCTGTGTCTGGGGAACTGCAGCTTCACCAGTGCAGCTTGGTACAAAATTAGGGTTTTGGACAGCTATATAAATCATCCTTCTCATTCTTATGCTTTGGAATCAACTTTATTAGTAAAATGAGCAACAAAATCTCAATGAAGCATTACATATGCAAGCAAACACAAAGTAGAAAAGCATATAGAAAATTTAAAAGGAATCAAATTTTAAAAAGTAATTACACGAATGGGTGTTGTGTTACACAGCTACAAGCCCGACCACTCCAGGAAACTAGGAGGGTTGAACGATTGAGCCCAGCTTAGGTAACAGTAGCTTAGCCAAGTTCTGTTGCAAAGTTTAAAAAATAAAAATAAAATTTAAGTCCAGGAGATGTAACACAGTACAAGGACCCAAATCTCTAGCAGCACAAACAATAAATAAGAAAAGTAAACCTCTGACTAAGGAAAACACATTAAGAAAATAGTTTAGTGGGAAAATATGAGTTTATGTATCTGTTAATTTTTTAGACAAATATTTAGCCTCCTATAAATTCCAGTTCTGTGCTAGATACAACTGTCATTGCTTACATCCCTCCCCATTGCAGTCTCCACAGTGGTAAGACCACAAAAATTTAAATTCAGGTTTATGTAATTGTATTTGTCTTCATAACCCTAGTGGTTTCATTTTAATTTGGATTATGCAACTTGAAATTATATAGGTTGAATATATTAATAAAGTTACTACATGTTTTTAACATGAAGCAATAACTATGCAAATTTTCTTATAAATTCCTCAGGACTGTAGAGCCTCTGTGCCAAGTGGTTGGTGGCTGTCAGGAGGGGAGACCCAGAGGAAGCAGCCCTTGCAGCCAGCACGCCAGCTCCAGCCAGCTTGTGGTGACTCCCATTGGAAGTACGAAGACTCTAAGTTGTGTAAGAACCATAAAATGTAGCTTTTTCATAAAATGAGATGCTCTCAGTAAGATTATTAAACCAATTATCACTTAAAGAGCTTTTAAAGTATAGAATTTATTATAGCAGTCAAATACCTGATAGCGTAACACCAGGACTTCAATGAGTGACTTAGGAGGAAGACCTCAAAGCAATTGGTAAGCCATGGGGGAGCAAGGAAATGCTAAAATAGAGTGGCTGTAGCTGCAAGAGTCATGCTACACCAGCAGTCAACCACCAGTGACAACAAAGCCATAGAGAGATGCTTTTGCTTGTACCAATCTAGAACAACAAAAGGAAGTTTAGGGACTGAGCTCCAGTGGCCAAATATATGAGATTCTCCCAGAAAAAATTTAATTTGTGTAATTGGATGAAGAACATGTAGGAATAAAAGAATACAATCATAAACACAAGCAGAAAGGTATTATTCAAATATAAAATTATCTATCATCTATTTATCATCTATCTGGTAATAGAGAACCAAAATCTGTACATACATTTCAATAAAAGAAAAAAAAAGTCATACGATGTTTTATCAACAACTGGTGTTACCTTAACTTGCGGGACTCTAGCGTATTGCAGAAAACCCACTGCACTGCTGGTCCTTAAAGAAAAAATTGAAAATGCATGTGCAGGAACCGCAACAAACAAGATTACCCAAGCAGCAGCTCACTATACTAATAAATGCTTAGAATCAAGTGGTCTACCACTTTGGGCATTTATTGTAATTGGAGAAACCAAGAATAACTTGCATCAATCCCCTGATGTTTACCTAAATTTAGTATTAAAAATATTTCTAGAAGTTAACTTTTACTAAAGCCTCTCCTCTCTCTCTCTCTCTCTCTCTCTCTCTCTCTCTCTCTCTCTCTCCCTCCCTCCCTCCCTCCCTCTGTAATTTCAAGGTGGGAGGAAGGAGCTTGTTCAATCCCAACACAGTGACAAGTTAAAGAATGGAGAGTCATTCCAAAAAAAAAGGACTTTGTTTTTTAGGATAGAAACATTATATACTGTCTTGCCTTTTTGGCCCTAAGCATAACAGATATACACTGTGTCAAAAAGCCTGTTTACCTCTGTGGTATGTAGAGCCAAAGATCAATAAGTACAATTTAGGAAATAGAAGTGTTTCTTCCTGAAACATAAGTTACAAAGTTGGAGGAGCATGTGGGTTTATTTCAACTTAATATTAAAATAAACAGAGTGTAAAAAATCTAAGATCTGTGTGTTCATTTATTTTTAGATATGAAGGAACTGGCCAGAGATTCCTAGTGAGTAAGAACCCACAGTGTCCATGGTCTCAGGCAACAAATTTCTCAGAGAAATTTGGAACAGCAACAGTACTTATACCTTTCATCCAAGTGTAAAGCTTACAACAACGCCCAACATTCAATAATCACTCAGTAGAAGAGTCTTCACAATAACAGGTGTAACTGTGGTTCTTGGAACAGGTGAAGAAAATCATCAGATATGGGGCAGCACCCTGTGTAGAAATACTTCTTCATATGATGACAAGCTGGGCCTAAAGAGCTAGCATGTTCCAGCATGTATCCTAGCATGTTCATGCTGTTTTCATGAAATCTGTCAAATACCATAGTGGCAAATCCACCCAGCTCAGTGAACGGGCTAGCTCGATGCTGCAGTACCCTTTCAGTGAATGGGAATTATTTCTCCTGCTGTTTCTCCCTGCATGGAATTGTTTTCTATCTCTTCTGCTAATACATACTAACATTCCTGTTTCAATTCACTGTACTTCTTCTGAAACTACTCACCTACTGAGGCCAGTTCCTTTTGCCATGTCAAGAGAAAGCATTTGATGAAGTCATTCATTGGGGGTTATTTGACTCTGGAAGGGGAGATTTTGAGCAAGGTATGGTGGCACACACCTTCAATCCCAGCACTCTTATAAGCAGAGAGAGAGGATTACAAATTCAAACTCAGCCTGGACAATGTAGTAAATTAGCAAAACGTCTCAAAATTTTAAAGGGCCTGAGAAAACCTGCGGAAGGCCTATGTTAAGCCACTGGTATTATAAACAAAGGGAGGAAGGGTACTGAAAAGGCCATCTGTTCAACAAGCGAATGAAATACTTAGTGCACAGTAGCATCCACTTAGGTTCTGAACGTAGAAAATATTTTAGAATCTCAAACACTATCTCTTATTTCAGCAAGTATTGTGGATAAATAGTAACTGCTGTGTCCCGCCCTACTCCTACTATTTACAAGGTTTTCACTTTTTGTTTTCCATTCCCAGCTACCTAAGCCATGGTCATGGTGCCAAGTAGCTTCTTTGTAGCAGCAGCTCTTTCCATCTGTTTACCTGACTGTCAGATCAGGGTTCAGAAATATTTTTAAATAAACATTTGAGAGGAAATTTGCTAAATATTTTTATTCAGTTTGGTTCTATTGATTTTGTCTATGCAACTATCTCTGGCTTATGACCTTTTTGAAATTTCTCATGGTGATATTCAAATTTGTGTTTAAGGGTTAGGGTTTAAATATACGGATAATGGGACAGAGAACTCAACATGCCTGTATGTCAGAACAGATCTGTTAGGCAGGTACATTTTTTAAAAAGAGTTTTATTGGCAATCAGTCAAAAATTATATTTTCGAGCTCAGCAGGCTAAAATACCTACACAGGCAGATGCAGGGACCAGTATTTGTCCCAGGCATGCTGTGCTGGCCCTGCCCCCAGTACAGGCTGAGTCTGCAACTGAGACTGGGCATGGTGGCATGTGCCTGTAATCTCAGTGCTTGAGAGGCGGAAAAAGAAGTATCCCAAGGAATCTGATCTGTGCAGTGAAACCCTGTAAGACCATGTCCTAAATACATTTACAAAGTCAAAAATTATATTCTTATTGTATTATCATGTCATGGCCATCACTCCATTTTTCCCTTAAAATCTTTGTTTAAAAAATAATCTAAATGCTTCCATACAAACACTGGACTTAATGTTAACTTATAGCTAATTAATTGTAAAAGGATGCCTTTTTACTATAACATACATATGAATTTGAAAGTAATAGTAAAATATGCCAAAGAATGACTTGGCAACATGCCAAAGAATGATGTTTCTTCACTCTCTTCTCTTTTAACTAGTGATCCTGGTTTTCAAACATGAGAGACAAGTCATCAATTTCACTGTGACTTAGTAATGTATTTATACAGTTTTACTCCTGTGGACATAGCACAGCTGAGTTTCGAGTTTACTGAAATATTGTTATCCATATAATTCATTTTTCTGCTGCTTCAACAAGGTGTTTAGATTTGTGGGAGCTCCCATTTGAGGTTGAAATTGAATTGAAAATTCATGTGAAGGTTGTACAGATGAGGCAAGCCTGACTATCAGAAAAATGTCCTTTAAATTTACTTTCTAGTTTGGCATAAAAACCTACTCCTAAAACCTTGAAAGTACTTCGCATTATCATATTGATTTGAGTCAATAAATATAACTCGGGTCTAAAATGAGTATTCGTTTATCCTTAGATATTTGTAATAAATTTCTAATACCTTATGTGTTGTTTACTTTGAGTTTAATGTAAATTATTAATATTAATGATATTTATTGGTTCTTTATTTTTAATTCTCACTTATTAAAGATGTTATTGATCCAACTGCAATTAAAAATTGCTCAGTAATTTCTAACTCATCTTTCAATGATAATCATAAAATGAAGGCTGCATCATCCATAAATTAATTTAAAGGCAGATTTCATATATAAGGTAGAAATAAAACAATTGCAACTATTTTCTCATAGAGTATTACAGAATTTGACAATGAAAGACTTTTAAAGAGTTAAGAGTATTTTTCTTCCCTAATAAACTTGCAGATTAGAAGATTTTTCTTAGAATCTGGGGAAGGAACAACAATAAAAAAACTCTCTCACAAATCTGTTCATAGGCAAAAGATCACATTCTTTAGAAGATCTCTAGATTTTTAAATAATATCCAATATCAAAAGCACCATTATAGGGCCTGGGAAAATAGCTCTGAGGCACAAGTGCCTGCCTGGCAATTGCAAGGTCCTGAGTTTGAACCCCAGTTCCAAAGGGAAAAAACAAAAAACAAAACAAAACAAAAAAAAAAAAAACCCAAACAAACAAACAACAAGAACCAAAACCCACCATTATAGTAGTACAATTTATAGTAGTACAATTAACAATACTAATAATAGCTAGTGAACCTTAGAAATTAGTCAACTTCTGTAATTGATGAGTTTGTATGTTATGCCACAGAAGCAAACATTATAGCTACATAAAAAAAACACTGTAAATTGAAAATTTTGTATTTAAATTAGTTCCCATGAGTTCTGTTTGGATACCACTCCTTCTTGTACCTGGAATCTGCTAGGCAGATTAGTTCATCCAAGGTACCATCACCCACTTCCTCGTTGAGTGCATCCTCACCATAAGTCTGGGACTTAGCCTGGGACCCTTCTGTGCCTAGAGATACTCTTTGGCTTACTTGATCTACTTCTGCCAAACTTGAACTTGACCTACAGGCCAGGCTCAGGTCTGGCTTCTTTGCTGTGCTCTTTCTGGCTGCATTAATTGTACTGCAATGAGTAGGGTACCATATATGCTTTAACCTCTTCTCCCTTGGGTAATAATATGGGGAGGTGCTTAGGTATAATCTCAGCAAAGCAATATGCCAAAGGACAGGGGACAATATCAAGTGAAAATCAATATCTCACTGTCAATCAATAGAGAAGGCAAAAACTTGGGACATAAACAAGATAAGAATCTCTGACACAGGAGACATACATAAAGAACAAAACCTTTACAGAGGGGTTCTGATAACAATGATACAGCTACCTATGATCAAACTTTCACGAAAATATATCCCAGAAATCAAAATAGACAGTTCTCTCTAAAATGGAAAATTACAAAAAGAAGTAAAATGCAGTCTTAGGCTCCAAGCCCACCCAGAACAAGTTCAAGACACTAACATAGAATAAATAGATAGTGATAGACTTGAAAACTCTAAAATAATAGCAGCTGAAGTAGAGACAGAACTGCAGAAGGGTATATAAGAAATCAAATCAGAAATAATAGCACAAGTAAATAATAACTGTAATTAAATAAATACTAAGCATTTCAAAGCCGGGCGTGGTGGTGCACGCCTGTAATCTCAGCACTCGGGAGGCTGAGGCAGGAGGATCGGTGGGAGTTCGAGACCAGCCTGAGCTACAAAACTGAGCTCAAGGCCAGCCTGAACTGCATAACAAGACCCTATCTCAAAAAGACAAATAAATAAATAAATAAATAAATACTAACCATTTCAAAGAAGGTGCTGATAATAAAATAAAGGACAGTAGAAAAATGATAGAAACCCTGAATGAGCAATATAGGAAAGACATAGAACCCATGAAGCAGATTCAAAGAGATATACAGGAATTAAAAACTCCATTAAAAGCTAGCAAAGCTTGTGAATAAAAGTAAGGATAAACTTTCAGACGTTCAAAACACTATTGCAGCTAGTAACAAAGAAAAAAAAAATCTCTTAAAAACAACAAAGATCTAGGAAGTAGTAAGTCAGCAGCTGCAAATTGATACATAGAAGAACAACTTAAGACTAATAGGTGGTCAATGAGAAAGAAGGGGCCAATACAAAGACATAAAATGAATGGCCAGAAGAAATGGCAGAAAACTTCCCAAATATGGGGAAACAATTTAGTATTCAGTTGACAAAGGCATACAGAACTCCAAATAATATCAACCCAAATAACACTATACTCAGACATATAATGCAAGATCTGAGAAATTCATCACAAGAACAATATACTAAAATCAACTAGAGAAAAGAAACAGATCACATTTAAAGGAATACTCATCAGAATAATGGAAGATTTTTCATCACAAACCACCAAGTCAAGAAGAGCTAGGAGTGAGTTTCAAGTCCTACAAGAAAACAAATTCCAACACACAAACAGGAAAAAAAAAAAAAAACCCTCAAATTCAACTAATAATGAATGAAAAGGATGAAATCACTACAGATCTTGTGGAAATTCAGAAGATCATAAATAGCTACTTTGAAAATCTTTATGCTTCACAGGACAAAAGACACAGTAGGAATGTACAGTTTATTAGAGAGTTACAAATTACCAAACTGAATCAAGAAGATATAAAAACTTTGATTAACCCAATATCAGCCAATGAAATTGAAAATGTAATTTTTTAAAAAAGAACAATAAAGAAAATCCTAGATCCAGATGGTCTGACAGGTGAATTACGCAAGAAATTTAGAGAGGATTTAATCCCAATACTCCTCAAACTCTTCAATGAAATTGAAAAGGAAGCAGTACTTCCAAAATAATTCCTGGAGGCAAGCATACAATTGATACCAAAACCAGAGAAAGATTAATACAAGAAAGAGAAATGCAGACCAATCTGCTTCATGATCATAGATGAAAAAATGCTCAGTGAATTACTAACAAATACAATATAGCAAATTGCAAGACCAGGTAGGATTCATCCTAGGGATGCAAGGATGGTTCAGCGTGTGCAAATGTAAAATGTATTACACTGTATCAATAGAACCAAAACTAACAACTACATGATCATATAAATAGATACAGAAAATGCTCTTGACAAAGTCTACAACTTATTCATGAGCAAAGACCTACAGAATGTTGGAACAGATGGCCACTACTTCAATCTGATAAAAACATCTATGACAAAGCAACAGGCAACATTGTTCTAAAGCAGTGGTTCTCAACCTTTCTGATGCCGTGACTCTGCAATAGAGTTCCTCATGTAGTGGTGACTCCAAACCAAAAAATAATATGTTGAGAAGTATTTATTACTAATTCCAATAAATAACATTTCTATGTATTTTCTGATGGCTTTAGGTGACCCGTGTGTTTTGGTTGTTCGACCCCGGTTGGGGTCACGACCCACAGGTTGAGAACGCCTGTTCTAAATGGAGAAAAACTGAAAGTGTCTATTCTAAAGTCAGGTACAAGATAAGGATATTCACTATCATCACTCCCATTCAGTGCAGTTCTGGAATCGATAGCTAGGGCCATTAGATAAGAGAGAATAATGAAAGGACTAAGAACAGGGCAAAAAAAGAAGTTAAACTATCATTATTCACAGATGGCATGATACTCTCTTTGGAATACTCAAAAATTCTACCATGAATCCAGTAGCATAGCAGCATAAAAAGACAACACCTAAAAATCAATAGTATCTCTCTACAAAGAGACGAAAGTCAATGAGAGAAAAATTAAAGCAAAAATACCGTTCAGAATAGCATTCAAAAAATGAGATACTTAGAAATTAATCTAATGAAGAAAATAAAAGACTTATACAGTAAAAATCACAGTACTCTGAAAAAAGATATTAAAGAGGATTTCAGAAAATGGAAATATACTCTTTGCTCTTGGATAGGAAGACCAACATTGCAAAAATGGCCATATTCCCAAACTGTTATACAAATTACATTTAATCCCTATCAAAATGCGTTCAATGTACATCACAGATCTAGGGGAAAAAATTGCTAAAATTTATTTGGAACCAGTAAAGACCTAGAATAACAAAGGCAATCCTCGAAAACAAAGGCAATTCAAGAGGCATTACAATCCCTGTCTTGAAATTATGCTACAAAGCTACTACAGTAAAATCAGCACAGTACTGGCAGAAAAAGCAAACTTAAGGATCAAAGGAAGTGATTTAGTGATGTAGATACAACCACAAACCACATTTAGCCCTATTAGCTTTGATAAAGGGCCCGAACATGTTCACCGGAAGAAGAATATCCTTTTTAAAGAATGGAACTGGAAAAATTGGCTCTCCACATGTAGAAAACAAGAACTAGACATGGGTCTCTCACCATGCACTAAGCTAAAGTAAAAATGTATTAAAGATCTAAACTTTCAAACAAAAACACTAAATCTTCTGGAAGAGCAAGTAGGTGGAAATCTTGAAGACATAAGGGTGGGGAGAGATTTTATGAACCAAAACAAAACTTCATGGAAAATGCTTCCAAGAATCAACAAGTGGGATCTCATGTTATTGAAAATTTTCTGCATTTCAAAAGAAATCACTAAGAAAATGAAAATGCAGCCTACATATTGGGAAAAAAATCTTAACCAATAATCCCTCAGACAAAGCACTTCTATCTATAATATGTAAAGAATGAAAAAAATGTTAGGCACCCACAATTTAAATACTCACTCACAAAATGGGCATCTTAGATTATCCCAGTTTCTCATCACTCATTGCTGAAACAAATACCTGACACTCAAAATGAAAGAAAGAAATATTGATTCGGCTTACAGTTAACTGGAGGTTTCAGTCTGTACTCAGCTGGCTCCAAGGCAGAGTGGCACATGGCAAAGAGCAAACTTTCATGGCTCCTGCAAAGGGCCAAGCAAAATGGAAAAGTAGCCACAATAATGGCAACAGACAGAGAGTGTGTCTCTGTATCTCTCTTATGTTGCATTGACTCTGTCACCCCCAGGCTGTGTGCAACACTCACATCCATAATCCCAGCAGTACTCAGACCCATAATCCAAGCTTTGAATCAAGAATTAATCGGAAATTATGGCAGGATGGCTCAGTGGTCTAAAGTGTCTGCAGTCGGCTTCAGGGACTGCAGTTCGATCCCGCGGCACCACTTGTTTTGACAGCCTTGCCCTCAGGGCAGGCTGAGCCAGCCATAAAAATAAATAAATAAATAAATAAAAGCAGGGAAGATAGTCTGGGGGCTGGGGAGATAGTTCCGAGGCACAAGTGCCTGCTGGGCAAGTGCAAGGTCATGAGTTCGAACCCTGGTCCCACAAAAAA
>PVJA010002830.1:25000-38996 GCA_004027025.1 Myocastor coypus | reverse complement strand
ATAACAGATATGAATATACATTTCTCAGGGGAAGAAATACAAATGAAAAGTAATTATACATGAAAAAACATTCCATATCACTGGCCTTTTGAGGAATACAAATTAAAACAGCATTGAAATATCATCTCACAGCAGAAATAATGGGTGTCATAAAGAAATCAACAAATAACAAACACTGGAGAGGCTGCGGGATTGAAAAAAAAAAAAAACCTTCTCTACTGTTGTTGGGAATGTAAACTGGTACAACCACTACGGATCTCATTGTGGAGACTCCTCAAAAAACTGGGTCTGGAAATTGAAAACATCATAACATAGTGCTCTATGTCCACCCATGTTTATGGCAGCACAATCTGTCATAGGTAAATCCTGGAAACAACCAAAATGACCATCATCTTAGGAATGGATGAAAAAAAAAAAAAAGTGGTG
Source organism: Myocastor coypus (assembly GCA_004027025.1). Taxonomy (NCBI): domain Eukaryota; kingdom Metazoa; phylum Chordata; class Mammalia; order Rodentia; family Myocastoridae; genus Myocastor; species Myocastor coypus. The sequence goes on along the minus strand of PVJA010002830.1, from coordinate 38,570 downwards.
TATTACTCTGCAATAAAGAAAGAAAATCTTGAGGCCTTTATAGGTAAATGGATGCAACTAGAGGCTATACTCATAAGTGAAATAAATCAGACCCTCATGTGTGAATATTGTTTTGTTTCCCTAATGTGAGGAACTGAGACAATAAATATATCCGAAAGATATAATAGTTATGGTAAAACAAGAAGAAACTGAATATAAGGACTAAATAGTGAAGATGAGGGCAAGATAAAAAGATTGGAAAAAATAAGGATAAAAATCATGCAAATATATATACAGCAAGGTTAGGTGATTGTACTAATAATTTCCATCGATTGCTTTAAAAGAGCAGTTGATGTTTAGAATCTTCACTGACTTTCAGTGCTGATATCTGTGATCTAAGCGACTCTTTTGAGGACCATAACGTGTAACACAGAAATCACAATTGAATACTTCTCATCCTTGTCTTCTAAATGTGTACCATTTCTAATGTCTTCTCAATTACTTTATACTCTAGAATATTTTTTTGAAAAATTTAAAGAACCCCCAAAAAAATAAACTTTATGGAAAGCAAGTGTTAATATTCAATTATTTGCCTAATCTTGCATAACTCTTAATGTGAGCAAAGATTTTACAAAGTAATTAGGTAATATAACTGTCATTGTTAATTTGCTATTCTTGATTTGAAAATCTGTAACATATATTGTTGCATGTTACCCTGCTTTTGTCTTTGTTTCTACTATTTCTTTTTGCTTTTTTTAAACTCTTCATAATAAAGTAAAATTAAATTAAAAAATAAATGCTGTTTCGATGACTAACATTCATCTGAAAAAGCAGAAGTGGGACTTTCTTTTTTCCCTTTTTATTCCATCTAGGCTAGGAACCAATTTGTTGGTGTACTGGTTGATGCATTATATCAACTTGAGAAGTTTCAAAGTTGAATTAAGTGACTCAGCAGGTAGCCAGGATTTTTACTTTTGAACATGTTTATCCTGTCCAGTGGAGGCTATGGACATTTTGTGAGTTGTATACTTACATCCCAGGGTAGTCTGCTTAATTTAAGCAGGGGACCCAGGCTTGCTAAAAGCCATAGCTGTTGTCCCTTCATTTGCTCTTATTTTCTGCTCCCAGAAGTAGCATTTTTTTTTTTCATATGTTACTCTGCATTAGAGCCAGCCAAGTGTGGAGTAAAACCTCTACTAACTGAGTTACATAATCTTTTTTTTTTCCTTAATCTTGGGTGTGAGATAGTTTGCCCAACAAGTAAAAAGTAAAAAAGACAGAAGTCTGTGCCTAGAAATGGGGCAGTTGCTATGACTACCTGACCGTTGTTTCAGAGCTTTGAAAAATGGCTTACAAAAATTGATGAAAAAATTTCAGAGATGTTGCCTGAAAGAAAGAGCTAGAAGGCCTTTGGGTGTTCTATATGGGATATTCTGGTCAAAGTTCAACAGTACAAAATTCTGATAAAAATTCTGCCTTGGAAGATCAGGCCAGGGAGGTTTCTACTGGGAAGACAGAATACACTGGATGTTAGACTCCAGATATTGTCTGCCATGGCTTCAGAAAAATTTGCCTATATTTTGCTCATGTTCAGAGTCTTTGCCTGGGTTCCAAACAGTCAAATATTAAGGCAGTGGCATGGCTATCATTGGGGATATTTTGTCAGATTTATTTTAAAAAATCAAACACAAAGAGACGGAAGGAATGATTTAAAATGTTGTGAATTTGACCAAAAAAAATAAAATAAAATAAAATAATAAAATAAAATAAAATAAAATAAAAAACAGAGTCAAAAAGGCTATGAGCAACAAAGATAGAGCTAAGATCTCCATCGTTCAAAGTAATAAATAAATAAATAAATAAATAAATAAATAAATAAATAGGACATCCTGAGGGCATCACAAGAGGTGGAAAATCTCAAAACAGCAAGGATGAGGAACTTTGCTTTGAAAACCAAAAACCATACAGTTCCATGTTCCATAATGGAGGCATGGTTACACTAGACTCCAAAATGGTGACTGATATAAAAAAATTTATTCCTCAAAATCAGGGTCAGAGTGCTCAGGAATCCACGCACCCAATCCTACAGCCAAAACCAAATATTAAAGTGAAGATGAAAACACCTGGCTATTGCTACAGTTCACAGCTGACCTTCGCATTAGTTTTTAGCATATACACCATACAAGAGTTAGGAGGGTAAAGACTTTTCCCGCTATATTTCAAAAGGTCTAAGAGGCTAGACAACATGCTCCTGAAAGGGCAGTGTATAAAGTTGTGTGTAAAAAATCCATTCGATAAAACCCCAAATGTTAAAAAAAAAAAAAAGCCAAAACATAGATTGTTTAAAAAGGTATAAAAATTTGCCACAGATACCTCAAATGTTAAATGTAAAACTATAGGAATTAATGTTCACCCTGTGGGATTTGGAACCTGCTTTGGTCCCAATGCTTTGTATCCTGCTCTTTGTACCTTTTGGAATAGTAATGTTTTTTATTGTGCCCTTAAATGTGAAAAGTGTTTAACTTAGTAGTTGGACTTCTGAATTGCTAAAACTACTAGAATTTGGACAACTCTTGCAGATGGACTAAATGTCTTTTACACAAATAGATGTACATGAAATTTCGGGAGGCCTAGGGCCAAAATAGTATGGTTCTAATATAATACAGTATTGACAGATTTAATACCTGTTCTTAAGGATTGTTAAAGCTGTGTTATAATGTCAAAGTTATAAAATGTAAAAGAAAAATATAAACAATAAAGTTGTAAAATGTGAAAAATAAGCATGTCTTTATATCTAAAAACTGGTTTAAAGAAATGTGTGTGATTGTCAAATTGATAACGCGTGGATTGTATTAGCTGATACAGGTGTCCACTTGAGAACTTCAAAAGTTAAAGTAACTCTGGAAGGAGCTAAGGTTCTTACTTTGTAAGCATCCTCATCTTGTTGAAGAGAAGGGCATGGATATTGTGTGAGTTCTACATCCCCACTCCAGGGTAGATTGCTTAAAACAGTGGTTCTTATGTTGCGGTGACCCCAAAACAAAAAATAATATGTTGAGAAATATTTATTACTAATTCCAATGAACAACATTTCACCATGGCATAGCATGGGTTTAAATATGTATTTTCCAATGGCTTTAGGCGACCCCTGTGTTTTTGGTCATTCGATCCCTGCCGGAGTCATGACTCACAGGTTGAGAATCTCTGGCTTATAATATAAAGAAGAGAGGGAGGCTTGCTAAATGCCCCAGCTTCTGTCCCTTCCTTTACTCTTTGCTGTTTTCTGCCACCAGAAATGGATACCCTCTGCCATGTGCTACAGTGCTGGAGAGGCACCTTACTATGGTCTAAAACCTCCACTAACTCTGAGCTAAGTAAACCTTTTTGTAAAAAAAAAAAAAAAATGGGTGTTGGATATTTACAACAAGTATAAAATAGTCAAGATAGTTGGTGACCCACACACAGAGTGGGACTGCCTTTTTTTAGTAAATCTGTAACCTACACACAGAATTACCCAACCCAATCAGCTAATTGTTACTTATTCAAGTTGGCACCAAAATTAACTGTCACACTAACCACAAAAATACACTCCAGAGTTTTGTACTTAAGGGAAGGTTTCATCTAAAAATCCTCTTAGCAAGGTGGGAATAAATTCATGATTGAGAAGCACTGGCCAAGATTAAGAAGTAAGAAAAGGCACTGAGTTAATTGTAGTAGAGCACAATATATAAAAAGCATGGATGCCTAGAGTTTGACCTGGATACAGTTTCTCAGTTTACCCCTTACCTCTTGGATCTCTTTTTAAAATTATAGTTACACAAATGTTTTTACTTTTCATTTTTAACATATAGCTTGTATGGGCATGTTAGTTATAGAAAATATGAAGTTTCTCATTTAATACACTTTGATCATATTACATTGGGGTCTTGAACAAAATCTTTCATCTGTTTCAGTTGCTTCATTTTGAGCATGGAGACAGAAATAGTATCTTACACATGGAATTTCTCAGTTATGTAAAGTGCTAGTGATCTCTCTACATTTTAAGGGAAAAAAATATCATGGGGAAAATGTATCTTCTTATGTAGTCCTACTAAACATTTCCCAGCTAGCAACAGATAGTATATTCAGTAAAGGTCTCTCAGCCATTTTTGGACCAATCATTGTTATCAGAGAATCAGAAGTACATAGATTTGCAAATCAAAGATATCAAGTTTAGAGCTGATATAAAGTTTAGAGTGAGATAAATTAGCAAACTAAGCACCTGTTTAGGCAAGTGCAGGGACTGAGATTTGATCCCCAACACCACTTGGGGTGCTATCCCTACTCCAAGGCTCTATGAGCCAGTTACCAAGTCTGGCATGGTTGTGCATGCCTGCAATACCAGCAATAGTTGTGTGTGTGGGGGGGAGTTGAAAACAGGATGATCACTACACTACAAGTCTGAACTATACAGTGAGGCCCTGTACCAAATACATTAAACACACACACACACACACACACACACACACACACACACACACACACACCCCAAGATATCAAGTTTTAAGTCTGTTGCTGGCTGCCTTCGAAATAAATTCTTGACATGCACAGTTCTAGAATGTTAATGTAATTAATAGAATTAGAGTAATATTTGTTACTTTCAGGGAACAACATCAAGAGGTTCAACATTGCATTTAAAATTCAATACCTTCTATCTTTGCTACACTTTATTATGGGGAGTGTAAATGGTATTTAAACATGAAAACCACACAGTCCAAATAAATGAATGCCTGTTAAGGTCAGGAGATCATGAAAACAAAGAAGCAGAATTTCATTGAATGCTAACTGCAAAAGGATGTTTGCTGCTAAGAGACAGTTGCGTCTATTGAAAAGATTATATAGTCGCCTTCTCATATTTCTAAAAGATTTTGACTGATAGAAACTTAGATATTAACCTACATTCTTCCCATGCATTCTGCTGGTTTCCTAAGGTCTATTTGATCAATGAACATTCAGATTATAGCTGTGTTTCTGCTTACTTAGTGCTAGCTGAATATTCTGTTAGCAGCCACATACCTTTGTGACGTTCAGGACTTCTGCACAGAATAGAAGAGTAGAATGAACACTGGACTCAATCAATCTTGGTATCTTGAATAAGCTTATGAATAGATTAGCTATTTTCACCGGAGAAGATTTTTTGACAGTCAATCTACAACCATTGCAAGTGGTTTTTACCCAGTGTCATAAGTACTCTAATCCACATATGCCCCAATTTTGCCTTGATCCTATCCCAGGATCTCCTAGGATGATAACAATGGTCCTACAATGCAAGACAAAAACGTATTTAAACTTGAAAATAAATTAAAATATTAAATTTTGTAACATTTAAAAAGAAAAAGAGTAAATCTGAAGAAATGATAGTTTCAGTGGCAGGAAATAAAGATGAACGTTCCATGCTGAAAGAGCAGATCACCAAAGCAGGGAGAGTTCTGTGCTTTTGTTGAATCTGAGAGATTCTCAACCACTGTTCACAGGGAAGCTTTGGATAACTTATTCTATTTGACTGGCTTAAAGCTGCTTTACACATCATCTAAAAATAACGTGTCTTTATTTTATGGATATTTTTGCAATAATTTTTAGTAACTCATTTCAGATGAACATTTGAATTGTCTATAAACTTGTGATGTTGCATATAATCTTGAAGAGCGTCTCATATGTAAATGGTTTCTGCATGTCTGAATTTTGGAAATAGAGAGTAGATAAAATTTTAGTAGTGGAATAGCTTGGTAAAAAGGAAAGGGATACTTTTGTGTTTAATGTGTCTATTTACTCAATACAGGGTCTCACTCCACAGTTCAGACTTATAATGATCATCCTGTCACAGCTTGCCCAGTGCGGGGTCTATTAGTTAATTTTCACTCGTTGCTAGGACAAATACCTGACACCCAAAATGAAGGAAGGAAAGGTTTATTTAGCTCACAGTTCGTGGAAGTTTCAGTCCATATTTGGCTGGCCCAAGGCTGAGTGGAGCAGGGCAGAGAGCATCCAGTTCATGGCGGCAGAACAGCAGCAAAATGGTGGCAGAGGGAGCCAATCAATCAGGGCAGCAGGGAGCAACAGCTTCAGTTCAAGTCTGTCTCTCTGTCTCTCTTTATATTACATTCAGGCTCTCCGCCTTAGCCCCTGCCTTAGGCTACACCCATAATCCCAGAAGTACTTCAACCTATAATCCCATTAGTACTAAAACCCATAATCCCAGGAATCATGGATCAAGTCCCAAATTCTAGAAGTCTCCATCCAATGATTACATGAGGCTTTGGGGGAACAACTAGACATAAACCATAACACGAGGATTATAGCCCTGCCCCACCACATCTTGTTTTGTGGCAGGTACAGCATGACCAGGGTTTCAAGACTGCACAGTAAAGCCAGAGTTCCAGGGAATGAACTCCAGACATTGCACTTGCCATGCAGGCACATAGACCACCAAGCTATCCTCCTGCCCACAAATTTGCCACATAAATACTGTACAAATTCACATATGCCAGCTTTATGATTCATTACTTTTTATAAATTTTTGACACTGGATATATATTTTTAAAACTTTTTTATTATTTGTTGTTGCTGAAATGTGTTCCAGTTTGAATGTGGAACAGGTCTGGAAATTTACAGTTTTTGTGTGATTCAGTCTCACTTGGTTATAGGGAAAGAAAGAAACTTATTCAGTAATAGGAAATACATTCATATATGTAGTTTTGGTACTTATTTTTTCTACCTTCAAACCCTGGGTAAAATATAGCTGGAAATCATATTCTGTTGTGATGAATTGCTACAGAATTAGGTCTTCCCAGAGTTCTTCAAAGAAGGTGAGATGTAGGCTGATATCTTAGAATATCATCCAAATCAGGCCAATTTTATACATGCCACTTCTACCAGTGCCTACTGTTTCAGATCTTAGACCTTCTGTAGTGGCCCCTTTCCATGTCTATCTTTGTGAAAGCATGGGTAACTCTGAGTAGTCCAACTTTCACAAGACTTTCCCATGAGAATCTGTGTCATTCCAACCACTGGATTCTCCTCAAAAAGGAAGTTCAGTTCTGATGTGAAGGGGCTTAACGAATTGAAAAAAAAAAAAAAACAATTTCAAAAAGCTTAAATACTTTTCAGTTACAGTATATCATTCTTCATTTTTGCAAACCATTGCTGACTATGTAAAGATAAGTAAGAACCACAGTTATAAGTACATAAATGGAGCTTCGAATCCAAAATTATTATTCCTTTTTTTGCATCCTTTTGAGACAGGTTCTCTCTATGCAGTTCAGTCACTTTTGAAGCCAAGACTGGTCTTGACCAAAACCAATCCACCTGCCTCAGTATCCCAAGTGCTTGGATTATAGGCATGCACCACCAGACCTGGTTAGAATAGAAAATTATTTCTACAGTATTTAGCATTAGAATTTTTATCCAAAACTCCAGTATTTTTTTCTATCATCGCAGGTATACTTTTTCTCTTCCTTCCAAGTAGAAATGATCATTAATGTCTGTGAATTTTTTCAGTACTGACAATTATACTTTGTTTTCCTTTAATATCACACATCTAAATAGTTGTATACACAATTTTAAATTTCATTTAAGTACCAATTACTTATCTACAGATATTGACTGAAACACTAGACCAGTGGTGGTTAATGTATTCCATACTGGTATCCTTCTGTTCCATTCCGTTCCGTTCCATTCCGTTCCATTCCGTTCCCTCCCCTTCCCTCCCCTCTCCTCCCCTCCCTCCCCTCCCCTCACCTCACCTCCCTTCCCTTGCTATCCACTGGGGAATGTGTGCACCAGAAGCATGGCATTCTGAATTGTGTACAGTATTCCCTTCCCACCATCTTGTGAATAGAATGTATAAGTGGGTAATTTTCATGAAGGAACTTCTCTTAAAGCAAACAGCTAGAAAGAAAAAAGTACAACCAGGTATACCTGATGTTTAACTCTGTCTCTATGTCGTTTCCTCTCTGAGAAATGCATAACCTTTTACCTCCAACTGGTAGTGCTCTAGATTTAAATCCTTAAGAATATTCCACTTATCCAAGCCTCACCCTCCTGAGAAGCAGTGGAAATTCAAACATCTCTCCAGTCTTTTGTGTTAAGAGAAATGCCTTGCTCCAAAGAATCGCTGGTTCTCACCTGGCTTTTATTTAGTTTACAGGTTCTTTCTTCTCTATTTACTTAGAACAAAGTCAGAAATAGACATTCCAAGTTCTCATAAGTGATTGGATAGATTGTTTATTTCCCTGAGGAATCTCACCAAAATACTCATTAACTTAACTCAGCCAAAGATTAATTTAGCCTAGTCTCCCCACACAGCCTTGAACTTTGACCCATCTGTCCTCTAGCAAATACTGAAAACAGGACCTAGAGCACCAGTATTTTTTGTTTGTTTGTTTGTTTATTTTTGTTTTTTTCTAACAGTCTTGACACAGAGCTGGTTGACCTCAGGAGAAAATAATTTCTAATTAATAATTCAAAAACCACCACTAGTTCCCTCCAGTCCCCCTCCACACAATTTATTCAACCTTATTTATTACTTCCTTAAAGGGGAAAGAGGGCTGCCTGAACTTTGAGACCTTTATAGATAGACTTTTTAGCTGGATCTCTCTTGGTGACACTCCCCTTTCTTAGGCTGTAATAGCCTTTTCAAATTAATCTGTCCTTCTCTAAGGCTATATTTATTAACTACTAGACTTTTGTTGTACGTTTAAACATTCATTTGCATTCAACAGATATGGAGGAGGTCTGCCTACATTGTGATTTTGGGGTGAAGGGTTCCGTGAACAAAACAAACAATTCCTTTCCTATTAGAGCTTACATTCTATTTTGAAGAGAAAGATAAGTATGTACATAAGCTGTTTAACAAGTCAGATGGCACTTCACACTGAGGAGAAAATTAAATCTAGCAAGAGAGTGAGGTGCCTGCATTGTACTGAGGTTACCTTTTTAGATATAGTCAGGGACACATGTAGAATAGTTTTACATTTTAGAGCTGATGAAAGGGATGAAAGGAGAGATGGCAATTCGCTGTTGATCACCCAGGCTCTGAACCCCGGAGATGGTCGAGGTCAAGTAAGGACGTATGCTAACTGCGACGCAGCTGGGAAAATGGAATTTTGGAAACTACAAGTGTTTTCAAAGGCATAACGTTTCTCCAAGTCTTTTGATACAGATAATGTAAACCGTCCCCATTGCCCAATCACGATGCCAAGGAAAATTCTACACTAAGTGCCCTTTGAGCCACTTCTTGACTAAATCTACATATGAACACTTTGTAGCTTTGATTTTCTAACCTCTATAAACTAAAGTATTTTTGTGCATTCAGTGGGGGCAGAAGAGTGGTTGGACTGGTTGTCTCCTAAATTGCTCACTATGTGTAGTGGTTGATATATTGTGTCAACTTGTGTGCAGGACTCAGCAGCCCGGTTCCCTGTTGGTGGGAGTCCCGCCCTGGGGTACAATTGGTTCCTCCCTGGAGTGTGACCAGGGACTGCCTAGGATATGATTGGCTCCTCCCTAGAGTGGGATCAAGGGCTGATCCTGGGGTATGATTGGTTCCACCCTAGGGCACACTTGGTCCACGTCAGAGTGACTGAGCACAAAGAGATTTTTTACTTTTATTTTTATTTATTTATTTATTTATTTATTTATTTTTTGAGACAGGGTCTTGCTATGCAGTTGAGGCTGGCCTTGAGCTCACTTTTGTGGCCCAGGCTGGTCTCGAACTTGCACCAATCCTCCTGCCTCAGCCTCCCGAGTGCTGGGATTACAGGCATGCACCACCACCCCCGGCTACAAAGAGATTTTTTAAAGGGCTGAGGAAGGAGTCAAGAATTCACTTCATCAGAGAAGCTTCAGCGTTTGCATTCGGCTTGGACTTCATTCATCTGGCTTGCAGCGCAGACTCTTCAGCCTCCCGCTTGGCTCTTTCGCCATCCTGCGCAGACTCTTCAACATCCATCACAGACACTTCAGTCGTCCATCACAGACCCATCAGCCGATGGATAGAGACTTACACAGAGCACTGCAGTGAGTTTCAGACCTCGGGACTGAATTCTTCAGTCCAGAGCATACAGATGCCCTCTACACACTTCGTCATCTGACTCTGTGGCTGACTATTGTAAGCCGATCTTACAATTCCTTATATATTGTATATTTTGTGTTAATATCCATTCCTTATATCTGTTCTGTTCTGCTAAGTAAAACCGTGACCAATATAATATTTAAATAAGCCTTTTCATTTCTTAAGGTTTTTTTGATGCTTGGTTATCTGTATAAACCCAGTCCCCTGACAGCCAAGGTCGGACTAAAACCTGGCCAAGCTCATACTGATACAATAATTTGGACAAGTTTACATGTGTTTCATTGCTTTTTTTCCAAGCAAATTCTTGTAACCTAATGGAATTATGAGGTAGTCTCTGAGCAGAAGCTTTGGTGGGTACAGAGTTCTCCCCAAGTCACATTGCCACGTAAGATTTCTTTTCCAAAGATCTCAGAGTAGTGCTGCATTAATAACAACAGCAAGTGCTTGGATATATTACCTCCCATTAGTTTCCGCTCATTCCCTTTGGTTTTTTTTTTTTTTTTTTTTTTTTGGTCGGAACGGGTTTAAAGCTCACTACCTTGTGCTTGCCAGGCAGGCACTTGTGCCATGGAGCTATCTCTCCAGCCCCTTCCCTTTGACTTTTAACACTTCAGAATAATGCAGCATTCCAGTCAATCACTAACAAATCCAACATTAGGGTTAGTTGATGTTTTCAGAAGTTAAGTAATCTAGAGTTTTCTTTACAGTCAATAATTTGAGATGAAGTGTTATGCAGTGCTTTGACAGTGTGTTTTAACACTGCAACTCACTTAAGCAGAACATTTATTTTACAAATGTTTTCCATTATAAATCTGTCAGACTCTAAGATATTTTTTTAAATGACACTGACTCAGTACAGTTTTCATGGAGACAACATGGATGAAATTTTTTGAAAGCACAGAGACCACCCTTATGAATCACTTGTCTTGTTTTGCAACAGACTCATCAATCTGTAATGAGATAGTATAACTCAAAAGGAGGCATAAGAATAGATTATTTCTAGAATTTGCAATTACATTGAATGTCAAGGCAATATAAGTTATTCATTATTTTATTTATAAAGTCCAATAAAATAGCCCACATAAAGGCAGCTATTTTTTTATCATATTTTTCCCAGCAATCATTTCTAGGCCTTTTGGTTACAATCAGATATATATCTATACCAATCTAATAACTTTCTCATAACTGGTTTAAAATAACATCTAGAATTGACCAGGAGCCTAGGCCGGCGTGTGAGTGAGATGGCCCAGGACTCCCCAGATCCTCATTCGACCAAAAGCCCAGGCCCAGCATATCAATGAGATGATCTGGGGCCAGCCAAATCCTCATTCAACACAGAGCCCAGGCCCAGAGTGTGAATGAGAGGACCTGGTGCCCACTGAACAATCATTCAATTCAGAGCACACGCCCAGTGCATCTGGTGTGGAACCCTGTGGCAGAACTCTCTGCAGAGATGCTAGAGGCAAGACTCACTCAGCTGATCCAAAAGTAGAGCAACTTGCTAGAGTGGCACAACAGGTTCACCTCAAAGGACTGCAGCAAAAAGAAGTAGAGCACAACAGCCAGACCCAAGTCACACCCACCTGAATGAATTTGAACTTCGTAGATTCAGACCTGGTGCTAAGGTAAGAATTCAACTAAAGTTCTACACCAAAGGCCAGAAGCTAGACCTATACAAAATGACAAAGATAAGGAGCAAAATGTGTTCTCAGGCCCTGAGCCCAAGTAGAACTAATACAGGAAATAATAGCATAGAAGAAATTGGAAATCACACACCTGAAATCTCTGAGACTATTATATCTGAAGTAAAAATAACAACTGTAGAGAGGTATAGAAGAAATCAGGTCAAAAATAATTTCTGAAGTAAAAAAAAAATAATAAGTATAGTTAAAGAAGTATAAATGCTGCTAAAGAAGATAGTGTTAAATAAATAGTGAAGAATAGAAAAAAATGATGGAATTCATGAATGAGCAATATAGAAAAGAAGTAGAATTCGCAGTGCTATACAGGAAATTAAAATTTCAATCTCAAGTTGGCAAAACCAGGCTGGCAGAATGGTTCAGTGGTCTAAAGTGCTTGCTTAGGAAAGCTCAAGTGGCCGCAGGGACTGAGGTTCAATCCCTAGCACCACATGCTGTGCCAACCCCACCCTCAGGGCAGGCTGAGCCAGTCATAAAAAAAAAATCTGGCAAAACCATTCAATGAAAGTGAAAATAGACTTCAGATCTTGAAACACTATTGCAGCTAGTGAAAAGGTAAGAAAAGTTCTCTTAAAACAACTTGGATGGGGCTGGGGAGATAGCTCAGTAGAATATGTACTTGCCTGGCAAGCACAAGGGCCTGAGTTCAGTCCCAGGTTACACACACATGCACACACACACACACACACACACACACACACACAAATAATAAGAATAACAATAATAATAAAAATAATTGAACATCTGCAAGATGATGCAAAGAAGAGCAACGTGAGACTAGTAGGTATCAATGGGAAAGAAAGAGTCAATACGAATGATGTAAAAAGAATATGAACAGAAGTAATAGCAGAAAATTTGCCAAATATGGTGAAAAAATCTCACATTCAGGTAACTGAATCATATAGTACTCCAAATAACATCAGCTCTAAAACCACACCCAGACATATAATAATCAAGCTTCCAGAAATTCAGCACAGGAATAGTATACTGATAGCCACTAGAGGAAAGAAACAGATAACATTTAAAGGAAAATTCATCAGCATAACTGTAGATTTCTCTTCACAAACCATCAATTCAAGAAGAGCATGAAGCAAAGTACTTCAAGTCTTATAAAACAACAAACTGCATCCTAGACTGATATACCCTGAAAAACTCTCTTTCAAGTTTAATGGAGGAGTGAAATACTTCCATGACAAAGAACAACTAAAGAATTTCACAATGACAAAGCCAACTCTGCAGACTACTAAAAGATATTCTAGAGAAGGATCAAAATGACCACAACTCCGTGAAGGAGAATGGAAAGAACTCACCAAATAGGGCAAACAATTAAACAGAGGAGAAGAAGAGGTACAAAACAGCATCCGTTCAGTTATTCTATTGTACAGAACAGCAAAATGTTTCCATCAGCATACTTTAAAAATAGACTTGTTCTGCACCCTTTGAATCATGATTCCGCCTGGATCCACATGGTGGATATCAAGCAAATAGCAGTAGCTCATCCCTACAAGTGACACTTAGCCACCAGTAAACATCATGGACATTGTCTATGCCCATCACCTACTAGAACTTTGTGAGATATCCTCTCCCCAAACTGTTAGAAGTGCTGATCATATACTTGCCATTCCAGTATTTGTTATGTTTTATTTTTAGTAATTCTTTACTATCATGAAAACTTTTTCTTTGTTGAACTGTTTAGAAATATTTAATTTTGAATTAATATTTAATTAATTTTCTGAATATTGTTTAATCTTAATGTGTGTTTTAAAATTTCTACTGTATA